>PVJH01003289.1:0-137931 GCA_004026705.1 Nesogale talazaci
AGGGATGTAAGAAGTAGGGATGAAGGAATAGGGATGTAAGAAGTAGGGATGAAGGAATAGGGATGTAAGAAGTAGGGATGAAGGAATAGGGATGTAAGAAGTAGGGATGAAGGAATAGGGATGTAAGAAGTAGGGATGAAGGAATAGGGATGTAAGAAGTAGGGATGAAGGAATAGGGATGTAAGAAGTAGGGATGAAGAAGACAAGGTGAGCATTCTCTGAAATCATTTTCTTGGGGCTCATACAACTCATCTTGATCAATACAGGCATCAGTTGTTGCAGACCACATTTCTTCCTTAATTGCCGTCATCATTCTCGAAACATCCTCCTTCTACTTAGGCCCTTTGGTATCAGCTCCCCATATTTCCCCTCCCTCCCCCTCCCCTATGAACACTTAATAATTTACAAATTATCATTATTTTTCCATATTGTATACTGTCCACTGTGTCCCTTCACCCACTTCACCCCAAGGAGGAGGTTATATGCAGATCCCTACAATCAGTTCCCCCTTTCTACTTCACCTTCCCTCCACCCTCCTCGTATCACCGCTCTCACCACTGGTCCTGAAGGGATCTTCTGCCCTGAATTCCCCATGTTTCTGGTTCAAGTGCACGTCCTCTGGTCTAGCTGGATTTGTGATGTAGAATTGGGATCATGATAGTGGGTGGGAGGAATTATTTAAGAACTAGAGGAAAGTTGCATATTTCATTATTGCTATGCTGTATCTTAACTGACTCATCTCCTCTTTGCTGACCCCTCTGAGCATTTTGAAGATCCTTTCATCACAGTGGCTGCAGTCATCCATTATACCATTTCTAGTGGACAGCTAACTGAATGTGGGAAGCTTTGTCTCGCTTCAAAATGCAGGCCTTGGTGGATTTCATGGAAACTGTGATTCACACTGTGTACACAACAGGGCTCTGGAAATGACAGCATAATAATTGGCAGACAGGTTGCCCAGGTCCCCCTCCCTGGAGAGTATTGGGGTGCATTATTGGTATTACTTTCTAACCTGATAGTTAATATCCCAATAATATTCTGTTCTACTATCTACCTCATTCCCCAAAGCACACGTCCTTTGCTCAAACACTAGACCTAGTGTAACCCTTAGCAAGTTATTTAATTCATATTTTTCATTTTTCTCAACTGTATAAAGGAGAAAGCTTGGGTAACCATAGGATATAATTATTATAATAATTATGCCAAAAATACCAAGTGCTTGTAACAATCCCAAACAAAAGCATGCTCTTAATATTTGCAATTACTAGCTCTCGAACGAAGTACATAGAAAACAACCAAGCAAACAACTACAAACATGGTTAAAATGTTTGTTATTAGCTTACGAGAGCACTTAAGAAACTTGTTACCATATTCTCATAATTATTTTAAAACAAAAATGTTGGGATTAGCACCTAAAGGATCTAAAACTTTCTTTTAAAACTCACATTTAATACATGGATCTTACCTATATCTGGCTCGACTTACTGTCAGAAACTGATGGCATGTATGATAAAAGAAAGTTAACATGTGAGTTCACTTATCCACCAGTTGCATTAAAGAGAGGACAGTAACGTGGGGGAAAAGCCTAAGTTCATAAAGGAAAGTGACAACGTGCCCTAGTAAATGTGGTTCATTGAATGTTCCCAATTGCTGGTCAAGTCATCCTATTAGGCACGGGTTGTTTGGAAGATTAAGAGTGGAGTGGAAGTGAGAAAAGAGGCAGGTCTTTTCCAAGGGAAGATGATGCATCCACTACTATGTATTGTTCACCTGCTGATGAAAATAAATCTTGTTCTAGACTAGACAGGTTGGTGAGTTTGAGCTTATTTTAACAATTCAGACTGCATGTTTTCAAGATTTTTCTCAGAAAGTGAGTTGGATAAAAAGTAATTTGTCACAGAAAGGCTTAGTGACACTCAATTAAACTGTCACCCTTGACCATATTTATATCATGTTCTAATGAAGCATACAAATGTGGATGGATACTTTACATGATGATGTATTTTACACTAACTATATTAAATAAAAGGCTAAGGAAGGATACATGCAGTTGAACTGTGGTGCAGGAGAAGACAGTTGAAAGAACCTTGGACTGCTGAAAAGACAAGCCCCTCTGTCTTGAAACAACTGTGAGCAGAGTGCTCTTTTGAGGCAAGGATGGGGAGACTCCATCTGACATCCATTGGATGTAGTGTCGGGAGAGATCAGTGCTGGGAGAAGGATCTTATGTTTAGTAAAGTCAGGAGGCAACAACACAAAAAGGAAGATCCTTCTGAGACTGACATCACGATCCAGGACGGGGTAGTCTTTCATTGTGTGGTATGTAAGGTCTCTAGGGGTTGGAAACGACTCAATGGCACCCAACTACAAGATATCATTTCTGTATTCTAAAGAATTGTTTATTTCATTCAATAACTCACCCCAAAAGACAGATTCACTGCCATCGAATAGAGGCCCACTCACAGCCACCCGATAGAACTGGGCAGAAGTGCTTCTGTGCGCTTCCAAGGCTGTAACTCTTTACAGGAGTAGAAGGAAACATCTTTGTCTGCTGCTGTGGCCTCTGACTGCAGCAGGTATCCTCACACCTACTGGGACCTGTGGCCTCGTGGGTTGCAGCCCAAGGAACACATAACCACGTCTCCACCAACGGCTCTCCTGAATCAAGGGAGAAGCTGTAAACAACTGCAAACAGGAGTTTCTTTTTTTTTTTTTTTTCGTGGGCATCACTGCCTCTGGTGGTCGTGGGCACTACCCAGTGCCACTCCTGAGAGCAGCTGCTGGATTTGAACCGCCAAGCCCTTGGGTTGCAGTCCCGCACTCAACCACTTACACCACCAGGGCTCAGCCCAAACAGGAGTTTCTTTCAGCATAGATCTGGCAACAACTTCGCTTTCTTTTCTCATCTCCACTGCAGTCTGCTTTAAACTGACTGCTCCTGGTACTATAGAGGGGAGCCGCACAAGGCAGAAATTATACAGGTAGAACATCTCCTTCAAGTGCAATTGGAAAGAAGAAAACACAGGAAAAAATATGTGAGAACCAATCATAAATTGTGTGTAATTAATTGTACATGCTATAAGGAATCTATTGGAATGTAAGGGTTATAAGTGAGGAGTGTTTTAAGTTGATGATTCCCAGATTTTCTTCATTTCTTGAACATTGGATCTGCAGGGAGAACGTGTGAAAAATCTCTATAGTGAAGCATTAGTGCTAAAATCTAGACAATTTATTTTCTCTTTTATGTCCCCTTGCCCCCTCTTATCCCCAAATGGTCTCTTCTGATTAAGTATGGAAAAATTTTGCATAATCACAACATCTAAGAACAGGCAAACCTCTGTCCATCATTTCTTTGGACATCTGTCTTCCAGAATTGTGATTATTTTTCTTAAAGTACATCCTCTTTAACTCCTTAGGCATGAGGCAGTCATGTGCTTATGTTAATTTTATAATTGAATGTAGGGGTGGAGTCTGGCCTGTTAATCAAGAGAAAGCCATTGAGTAGTTGATAAGGCCTCTGTGTGGGAATGGCTTTCACCTGAGACTCCTGGGAAATCTCGCGGTATTTCCCTCGTGAAGATGAGAAGCTATCTTCCCCAGTTGTTGGCAGTTAGTTTCAGAGATGATTAATCACGAAAAAGACAAGATGCAGCCTCCGAGAAGTTGGAGGAGCCAGCGGAGAGAACACACGGCTTTGCCCTGATGAAGACAGACCTCTGAAGCTGGAGCGGCATGCTGTTGATGGACCTGAGCCCTGGAAGCGAGGAGCCATGGGGAGACCCCTGCCAATGCCAGAATTCTGCACCCACTGACCTGTGACTTCCTGAGTCGGAAGCAGACTATATAGACTGATTTAGGGCATATGGGTTATTATTGGACTCATGAGTTTGCACTAGACTGGATTGGGATGCCTTCTTAGGGTCACATTTCTTTTGTATATAGACCCTTTCCTTATACCTATATGCGTGTTTCTGAAATTTGTTCCTCTAGTCCACCTGGACTAACACAGGCATTAATTTTTTTTTAAACATCACCAATTGCAAATTGGTTTCCCAAGTATATTTTTGTTCTTGGCATCACTACCCTTTGGTGGTGGGAGTAGGAAGCCCAACCTTGCACCTGGAGAGATGCTGGTGAATTTGAACCTCCAATCCAGTGGGCCGCAGTCCCATGCACAACCACCAGGGCTCAGCCTGCCAAGTATATTTTTATAGAGATATTTTCCCTCATAGTTTTGAAAATATTATTCCATGCCTTTTGACTTCCACATTGCTATAAGAAATCTAAGATAAACCAATAGACAATTTATTTTCTCTTTTATGTCCCCTTGCTCCCTCTTATCCCAAAATGGTCTCTTCTTATTAAGTATGGAAAGATTTTGCATAATCACAGCATCTAAGAACAGGCAAACCTCTGTCCATCGTTTCTTTGGACATCTGTCTTCCAGAATTATGATTATTTTTCTTAAAGCACATCCTCTTTAACTCCTTAGGCATGTGGCAGTCATGTGCTTATGTTAATTTTATAATTGAAATGTAGGGGTGGAGTCTGGCCTGTTAATCAGGAGAAAGCCATTGAGTAGCTGATAAGGCCTCTGTGTGGGCATGGCTTTCACCTGAAGCCATATTCCTTTGAAGGTAATAATTTACTTAAAAATGAATTTTTTTATTCTATAGTTTCATTTCTATACAGAGAAGATTTCAATCAGAAGATTGGGATTTATTATGGTATCTTCATTTATCATCTTCATCAAATCTGAGAAATTCTTAACTTTCAATATTTCTTATACCTTTAAATTTTTAAAAATTCTATTGCCTTTTCATTTTATTCTCCATATATATAGTATTTTTTTTCACATCAAATTTCCAGTTCACTAATTTTCTCTTTAGCTCTACCTGTTTGCTCTCCTAGCTACCCATGGAGTTTTAATGTCAAGGTAAACATATATATTTAAAAACTTTAAGATATAAAAATATCTTTTTTTAATGTCCTTGGATTTTGTTCCTTAACTGTATTTTCTAATCCTTCTTTATTTTTCCCCACATTTTTAATATATCTAATGTGTATTGTCTTTCTGAAAATTACTACCTAATGCTTATGGGACCCTACAAATTTCATTTGCTATTTTGCTGTCTCTAACTCATTTGAACTTGTTTCCTGGAGTCTTTCCTTGTTGTTTATGAAATTCTTATTCATTCCAGCTCTGTCTAGTCCCATGAAGTCCCTTTGGAGGCTAATCTTTAAAAGAAGAGTCTCTTTTGTGTCTGTCTGGTGGTTGTTCTATGACCATTGTAAGCTAATACCTTGGGTTTAAAACTTCTTAGTACAGAGATAGACCTGAAATTCAAATGAGCAAAGATATGGTCACAAATTCCAATTCACTATGAGCTTATACCCATATAAAGAATCACCTATTTTTGCCATCAAGCTAGCATTTCCAAGGCCACACTCTAATTGACATAACATTCCTTTTAAAGCTCTTGTTTCTGAAGCATTGTCTTAATTTTCCATGTACAGTTTGCATAGTCCCAAGGCTTGTTTCATGTCCTCATCTGCAACCCTTCAGTGCCACTGAGGTACAGGGACAAGATGATGTTTTGAGAGCTGCCAGGGCTTCAGCTTAGTTTGGCCTTCAATGATTCCTTTACTTTTTTGTGGATTTAGTCAACCATTTAAGAGTCTTTGCAACACTTTGTTCTGTGTTTCTTGGTGTTTCAAAGCAGGTGGGGGTTTCAAGATGTTAGTCCTTAATAATCTAAAATATGGATCTCAGAATTAATGTGGATCTGTCTGTTCTTTTGAGCACTACAAGTCTTACCTCAAATAAGATGTTTTTGAAGAAATATATATATATATATATATATATATATATATATATATAACTGCTGTGAATGAAGCTTGACCAATAAAGAGCTCTTCAGGTTGGAAGCTTTCCTATGGTGCACGAATGTATCCTCATACTGCTGGGGGCCTGAGCACAGCAGGGTGTCTATTGAACTCATCCTGACTAAATCCTTGACTTAAAAGCAATATATTTTCCTAATTTCAGACAGCTTGCATTATTCAGACTTAAAAAAAAGCAGTGGGTCTAATCTACACACTGACATGAAGAAAGATGAAAATTCAAGATAGCATATCTGATATCAAGGCATTTGGCTTCCTATTTGTAAATACAAATAGGATGTCAACCTAACTTTTAGATTATTATGTTCATATGTTTCTATTGAATCTCAGGGCAGCTACCTTCCTTTCTAAAATAGCTATGTCAATGAAACATTTAATGTAATTTTGAATCCTAAATCCCTTACCAACTTTCATTGTAATATGACAGCTATGTTACTTTGGGGAAGAAGTATGGCCCCGGGACACAAAATTACCTTAAAGGATGCCGAAAATCTATTACAAGAGAATACTATTAATTGAAAAAAACTGCTTTATAATCAAATATTATCTCTTAATAAAATATTAATAAAAATGGAACATTGTAAATTAGATTATAAATGAGATAGAGAAGAATGAAGTCTCATTTCATTAATCAAGCACTCCAGGCTTTTAAAAAATTGTATTTATTATCTCCACAAATCCCCATCATGTTCAAAGACAGTTGAACTGAATAAATCTCTGGTAGTTCTCTGTTATCTGTGAGTTTCTTGTTCTTACTTCTCCCAGGTATGTGAGGACAGATGAAAATACCATAGAAAGTCCCACAGTCTGTAACAGGCAAGGGTGGATGCTGAATTTCCATAATCCAGAACCTCTGTTAGTGTAAAGCCTTCCTTTTCTCTTCCTTCCACACTTGGAAGCTAGGATCAGATTAAGTTCAAGCCAGAGGAAGCACCTTTATGGCGAAGGAAACTTGGATAGAAAGAGGTCTGCCTCCTCAGCAGGACAGTAAGAGAAAAGACACACATGTAAAAAGGAGGCAGGAAAGAGGGGAGGAAGACAGATTGAAGTAAAACTTGAAACAAGATATGGAAAATAAAATACCTTCGCTTGAACGAACAAAGTAGAATTTAAGAAAGGGTATTTTTCATGTTGGCTTCTTCTAATGCTCTCATTCGATGACCTTTATTCTTTATACTTCATGATAGTTTCACTTTCACTACTAGATAATAAATTTTCTAAGATCAGACCATCCATAATTATTATATTTCTGTAGCACGTCAAGGTTTATAAGGTGATTTTCTCCTATATAATGTAACTCATTATTCAAATTAAACAAAGTTACTTATATTATGTTCACTTGGGACATTGAGGTTCAGAGATTTTCCTGGGATCATCTAGCCTAATAATGAATGATAAAAGCAGGAACTGAACCCACGTTCTCCAGCCTCCAAGCAGGACCCATTACCTGTTTTTTTTTTCCTGTGTTGTCCATCACATATTCCATAATACTGTATGTATAATGGACTGTATGTTGGAATGACTAAAACTATTTCAGGTGTTTGTGTTAAATTAGGTGGCTAATCTCTACAGTTTTAGTTCCTCAGATACCTTCAGATAATCCTCCCATGTGGGAAGACCCACATGGATACATGTGGTTTTATGGCTACAGCCTCTTTCTGTATTACACATAATTTACCCTTCAGGATAATAATGTGAAGAATGAATATTCTAGACACCTCACTGTACTTATGTGGATCTTGACACAGGACCAGAGGCAGTTTCTTGAAATCAGGAAAGATGACAGGGTTAGGGTTCTTTCACCATACTTAGTCAATGTGTATGTGACCAAAGAATCCAAACTACACTCTATGAACAATAATTGATTAGAGGAAGGCCAATTAATAATTTGTGCTACCCAGATGACATAACCTTACTTGCTAAAAATGGGGAAGATTTGAACACTGACTGGCGATGATAAAATAATAGAGCCTTCACTGTTGATTAAAAGTGATTGCAAGAAAAGACCCATGCTCACATCTAGTCCCATAGACAACATCATGGTAAATTGAGAAAGAGGCCAAGAGTTTCATTTTACTTGGATCCCTAGTCAATGCTCATGGAAACAGCAGTCAAGAAATCAAATGGCTTCCTGGATTGGGAAAACCTGTGAAGAACACGGATGTCTGGAGGACCAAGACTTCAAGCAAGGACACTCGTTAGAAAATTCTTGCAATGATACAGGAAAATGCCGTAAGATGTTAATGAACATGAGTTTTGACTTGTGTGAGATAGTGGGTGGTGTTTCCTTTCATGGAAATTGCAACCAGTGAGGGTGTTGGCTTTTGTAAGAAAAGGATAGGAGACTGTGTGTGGCAGTCATGCACTCTTATGTCAATTTCAGGATTGGGAGTGGAGGGATGGAGTCTAGCCTTTCCATCTGGAGATAGCCATGAGACCTCTGTGGGTGCGTGGTTTTTCTCCTGAGAATTCTGGGAAATCTCCCGGCATTTCCTCTTGGAGGTGAGAGCCTTATGACTCAGTCCTTGGGAGATATTGCAGCTGACAAGACACAAGGCAGCATGTTGATGGACCCTGAGCCCTGGAACCTGGAGGAGCCACGGGAGACCCCTGCCAGTACTGAGAGGTTTCTACTGCTGCTGGATACACAAGACTCTGTGATTGTTCTGGTGTCATTGCACATGCTTCATGAGTTGGAAGAGGACTTTATAGACTGGTACAGGACATATGGGCTAATATCGGACTTATGACCTTGGAATGGACTGGGTTGGGATGTTTTCTAAATGTACAGTTACTCTTGTATATAAAACTCTTTTTAAATTTTTAAAAAAAATTTTTTGGGGGGGCATCACTGAAAACTCTTTTTTATACACATATGCCTGACTATGAATTTGTTTCTGTAGTCTATCCGACTAACACATTGTGGTCCCTTTAATGACGGACATACTGAATTGGAGACCTTTCTTAAAAATTAGAAGACATCTAGTTGAATGTAATATACTGACAAATACTGAAATAAGTTTTTAAACATATAAATGGAATTGCATCATGAATTGAAATGAAACCTCCAGAATATATGGTGTAAGTTTGAAGCAGTGGAGACCCAAGGATATGGGGCTAAGAAACACTGCTTATCTGAAGCAAAACTAGAAGGGCTCGGAATGAGCCAGAGAAGGGTTCTTCAAAGGACTGGAGAGAAAATGGGCAGAGGAAAAGATTGTATGAACACAAACCCATGATGAAACGGTCACTTTCCTTAAATACGAGAAAGGGGACACTTGAGAGGACAGTACAATGATCGGTGAATTTCACTATGAGGTGGCACTGGAAGGGATGCTATCAGAAACGGAGGTCAACATCAGAAGGCAGAGGCCTGCAGTACCCACTTAGGCATATGCAATAGCCAACGTTCTTTCGCGAAGCTTGTCTGTGGTGGAAGGAGTGTAGAACTATACATGAAGAATGAGCAGACATAGCATCTCCTGGGGTTTGTCAGTTTATTTTCATAATGATGTCTTTGATGAGTAAAAGATTTGATGTGCTCCAATTTATCACTTTTTTTCCCTTTTATGGTCTCAAAGATGACACTCACATGTCTGCTTCTGAAGACAAAGTTTCAGCTTGATGTTTAGGCTTAACATCCACTGTGGATCCATTTTTTATGTGTGGTATAAGGTAGGAGTTAAGATTCATTTTTCATTGTGTCTATTCAGTAATCCTTCCACCATTTTAGAAACTATTTTCTTTGCTTAGTGAGTTGTTTCAGTTTTTTGCCAGAATCGTTTGATAGCGTAAGTGTGCACTTATAACCCATTTTCTTTGTCTGCTCCTTTGTCTTATTGCCACAGAATAAGCAGAGTAGTGAATCTTGAAATTATGTAATATGTGCTTCCTCCGACTGCTCTTTTTTATGTAACCAGTTCAATGAACTCATCACAGCTGTGGAGATCTTTTCCATGGCTTCACTCTTTCATCCCCCTTCTGTGTGCACTGGTTAACAATATCCATTTCATATCAAGTTTGTGACTTCTTGAGAAAGTTCTAGGAAATATCATTAAATTTATTGGCCACCACTTTTGCTCTCAAGAAACTCATCATCTCCATCATGGGGGAACAGTAATAGAAACAGAACTCTGTTCTCCAACCTGTTAGATATGAGCCCTCCCTCAGTCAGCAAGTACTTACTGAGCACCTACTATGAGCTTGGTGGGATACTGAAAACAGGATAACTTTTAGCTTTTCATACACAAATGTGAGCTTCTCTTCCCAGCCTGACATAAGCCACATAATACTTTTTCCAGGATACACAATCACTGCTAATTACTTGGATCCTTCCCCTCTGGACATTTTCTACCACAGACGAACAATAAATATGAGTAGTAATAACTTACATTAGTATAGTGCTTTCAACTTTTCTAAGTGGTTCTACAGCCATTATTTTGTTTTCCTCTTCACATTTATCCCGTGAGTTAGAAACTGTAATTTTTCTTTAAGGAAAGTCAATTCCAGAGATGCAAAGTGATGGACTCATTGTCACACAGCTAGGAGTGGAAATCTTCTCATTGCCATCTCACCATTCCCACCCCACATGTTCTTTTCTGCACTTCAGCCTGGATAGTCTCTCTCTTCAGCCTCTTTATCAGTACAAACTGTGCCATAAAGGCTTCCAATTTCAGGGACTGCTCCTGGGGCTCCAAGTTAAGCAGCAGCAATGGCACCTGGTGTTGAAAGAGCACAATGGATTGTCGGTGTTATCTTCAAGCACTGACGGAGATTTATGAAAGGGGATGGGGGAAAGAATTGTGATCATTTTCAGTATAACTGCCTGCAGAAGATTCATAAAATTTCTGACATTTTCTTCATCCTTTTTACCAGGCATCCGCTGTCAAGGGAAGGTTGCTACTTCCCACCCAGCTTGGAATGAAGTGATAAATGTGTCAGAAAGCTCACGCCAGGTGCAATCTTCCGCCTTGTAAACAGTTTTCATTGATACATACAGTCGAGTTTACCTTCTTTTTTAAGCCTCCATAAAGGTGCTTGAGAAACAGCACTGTGATTGATAATGCCTCCCCTATTGTGAAACTTTTAAGCATATGATATACCTATATGTATACATATACATGCATATATATATATATATATGAATGATGGCTGGAAGTCTTGAGTCTTATTGGCAACAGACTGAGTAGGGACTTTGGGCTGTTGTTTTCTCAACTTTCACGAGTTCATCCTGCGCCCTTCTTTTCCATTCTGAGTAGTTTCCCATAAAGAAAAGGAAAGAAATCTTATCAATTCTCTAAAGACATGAAAATATTAAATGTATTTCATGCCCTCCTTTAGAAAAAGGGGGCTTTCCTCGGTCTGCCGCCTCCCTCCACCTCCCAAGTACTGAATGCGTAAGATGATCCAGTTTTGCATTCCCATCTGTCGCGTAGACAAGGGCAGAGTGTGTCCTTGGGTCACGGCAGGAAGTTGCGAGGGACTGAGAAAACCTTTAGCAAAACTGGGCAATAAAGTGAAGGGGAAATAAAGAGAAGGGAGCAGAGGAAGAGGTGCTCCCTTGACAGAATGCACGACAGAGCTAGTGCTCTTTTTCCCTCCAAAGATGCAAGGGAAGCATTATCACACCAAACCAGAAAACCAACAAAACCAAAGAACAAAATAGTCACTTAACAGAATCTTTAGCTTATTAGTAATAACAATACTATTATTAAAACTTCGGTGAGCTCCACCATGCTTCAGTGTAAAGGGAACAGAGGCAGATCAGAATGACTTAGATCAAGTGTATTTTTAATTTTTTCTTTTCTTTTTATTTCTTTTCTTTTCTTTTATTTCTCTGGAAATACCACTCTCAATTTCTAAGTCACCCAAGCCCAGTTTACTGCCCTCCACTGATAGAGCAAAAGATCAGAGAGACCACAGGCACATAGGTAGAAATGAAGTGTTCCTGAGGTAGTTCTCAAGGTCCTATCCTTCTATGGACTGTTCTAGGGCCCTGATCATCTTTCTGCTTTTGTTCTTTCCTTTCATTATGGCTGGATTCATATCTTAGCACTTCAAATATAGGGTACTATCCTTCCGCCTCCTTTTATCCCCCCTACTAAGAATCCAGTCTTCAAAAAATGGCTCTCTGGATGCTCTAACCAGGTATGCCTACTCTTCTGCAGCAACTTGCTTCTCAGTGTGACAAATCAAAATCCCTATCCTCTATGTCATTATTAAAGTGCCCATTGGAATTTCAACTGGTTTCCAATCCCAAGTCTTTCATCCTTGGGCCCAGACAGTTCCAAGAGTGTGTAATATCAACAAGCCCGCTGTTAGCATCAGCAAAAGGAAACAGAAGCTGAATTGACAGGTGCCCATCTACATACGTAGGAGGCTTACTCAAGACCACCTAAAGCAGAACTGCTGGGGGAAATTGTCATCAATGTGAGCATACAGTTACTAGGGAACACTGCCTGTCTGCCTCCACCCCCAATCTCCTAACCACCATGTTAGTGTTGTTAAGAGCTGACTCACAAGGACCCTATCTATGTTCTACAGATTGAGACACTGCCTGGTTTGACGCCACCCTCCCAATTGTCCTCATATTTGAGCCCATTGTTGCAGCAAAAATGTCCTTCTCAGGGTCTGGTCTCTCCTGATAGCATGTCCAAAGCACATAAGAGGAAATGTGTCATCCTTTCCTCTGAGGAACTTTCTGGTTCTACTTCTTTCAAGACAAATGTGCCTGTTCTTTTGGCATCCAGGGTACTTTCAATTCACCCGTATCATAATTCAATGCATTGCTTCTTCTCCAGATTTAAACTTGTCCACTTTCACATACATATGAGGTGATTGAAGATAGCAAGGCTTGGGTGAGGCGCATGTTTGTCGTCTAAGCAAAACTCTTGCTAGTCAACACTTTTAAAAGGTCACAGGCTTCAGATTTGCCCAATGCAATGCATGCTTTGATCATTTGACTGCTGAGTCCATTGATTGAAGACCCAAGCAACATGGAAAACTTGACAACTTCAATCTTTTCTCTGTTTATCATGATATTACTTATTGGTCCAGTTATGAGGATTTTTTTTCTTTATATTGATTTGTAAATCAGAGTGAAGGCTGCAATTCTTAACACACCTGTTCTAAAAGTGAATTTACAAGGTTCGCATTTTCTTTAAAATTTCCAGGCAATTGCCTGATTTCCATTGTGTTCATTCTCCAGCCCTACCAGTACTTATAGAGCATATCAATCAATTTTGTATAGAGCTATACACTGCCCACTCCTGCTTGCAGCAGGTCTGCCCATTAATACTATGTCTCCCAGAGGGTTGAGCACTTGGAATCCTTGAATTCTTTGGAACTGAAAGGAACTTGGGCATAATCTGTTCCTGTGATCTTTGAAAATGCTCTAGGGACTCCTAGGGTTCCTTAGAGGAGGTATGGGGATGACGACAGTGATAAAGACATGTAGCAAGTCATGTTTCTCTTCCAGAGCCAATCCACTTTGATTTATTTGGGGGGAAGAGAAAGGAAACTCTATATAAGACCTCATTTAAGTTTGAGAGAGGTCTACAGCTGAACCCATATAATTGAGTTTTCTCATTTTGCAGCAAATAAATTGAGATGAAGACAGATTAAATGTCTTGTCTACTAGCTAGTAACTAAACAAGTGCATCTTTTATTCCAGATATGACACTGGCTTCATTTCATAATTCTCAAAACAACCTTATAGAACAGGCTGTTCCTCTGACTTAGAAGAATGGAAACTTAATTGTAAAGATTAACATGGTCTGCCTAAATTGCCTCACCTGCCAAGCTGGAGTTATGATCTAAAGCACTGGCATAATCCACGAGCCACACACCCTTGTAATGTGATCAGGTTTTAAGGGGGACACCATTGACCAGGGAGTGGGGGTGGTGGATCTTGATTAAAAATTTGGTCTATATGGAGCAACAAAAATTTTCATAGAACACAAAAATAGCACTGTAATATATTTATTTTAATTTTTAAATGTGCGGGATGTTGTTAAATTATTAAAAAGTGGGATGTCTGGTCATCTTACCTTAGGGCAACGAGAAACTCTTGGGACTGAACTATAAAATTCACTCTTATGATATGTGTGGGAGAGCTAGGACACTTGTTGCTAGTGATTAATTCATTAAACGCTGATTGTCTATATAATGATGTCTGTCTAGTACCAATCATGGCACACATTAGGTGTTGGAATGAAATCTATAATCTGGTTATATTTTATGTTATTAAGGAACTCCCATTGATATTCAAGTATATTGTCCTTTGTAATTCAATGAATGTCCTGTTTACCCTTAACTGTAGTAACCCTTGGGGACAATAAGACTTCTTTTGATATATGATCTACCATACAAGTATAAGTAAAAAAACACAAACAAAGAAACAGAAAAAAAAATCCGAGGCACTTCCAGTTTCTCCATTCACAGGTTTGTTATGAAGAAAATGTGTTTAAATGCAGTCATGCAGTCATGCAGATATCTCTGCAGTCAGTGGATGGCTGCAGACAAGGACACTGGGTAATACATGTGAATTAGTCTTGTTAGGGTGCCTTCGAAGGCCAATCAAAACAATGGGTACTAAGGGAGTCTATTGGGCCATTTGAGTTCAAGGCAGCGAGGTCAGCTCAGAAGGTTATGGTGACTCTTTTGAGTTATTCCAAAATGATGACTTTCATAGATTTTCTGGAGGACCCAAGATCACAAAGACATTATTATTAAAAAGTTCTAAAAAAATAGTAACCACATTGGTAAGAAAAATGCCTGGAAGGTTTGCTAAAATGGATGTTTGGTTATGGTCTGAATAGGACGGCTCATATATCTTCCGCAACTGGTTAGAAATGGAAGCACTACCTTCAGAAGCACTACCTTCAATGATGACTCTGTGATAAATGGGAGGTCCACTGAGAAACAATAGCTTTGCATTTTTGTATTCTTGTTTAATGAATATTCCAATGAATTTGTGGCAATAATTGCTTCACAGACCTGGCACTGTACCAAACAGAGTCCTTGCCATGACTGTTTATAAACATAATGCGTAGAGACAAGTGTTCCCTCACAACCCCTCTCTCTATGCCATTTCAAAGTCCCAAAGCAGGCTCACTCCCTCTATAAACATCGCTACATGTGCTTTTGAAAAAATCCTACCCCTCTTCAGTTCCACTGTGGACGCCCATTGATTTATGACCCAGAGAGGCTAAGTCTGGAACACATTACATAGAAAATACACAAGAGGGCCCATAGTTTAGGCCACTGGCAAGAGTCTTCCTCTAAAAACAAATACAAATTCCTAATCTATTTCCTCCTGAATGACCCATAGTTCCTATAGAAGGGTAGAATTTAAAAAAGCAGAAACAGAGATTTTTTTCAGGATATTAAATTTTTGCAGGTCTTTGAAATTACCACAGGTGCCAGTCAGTGCCTAGTAGCGTTTGTTATGAATGAGGTCAAACCATATAGCCAGTGATACTCCAACAGCATACCTCCACTCTCCTCTGTCTTTTTGGTACTTTTGCTCAGCTATGTAAGGGTGATCAAATCTGATTATGTGCTTCCATCTTTTGATATAGGAAGAAATATAGGAATGCCCTGAATTTAAGCATCCAAATCGCAAATTGAATTGTGTTTCTCAAACAGCTATGTTGAAGTCCTAACACCTTAAACTTGTACATGTGACCCTGGTTCTCAATCTTCATAATGTCATGACCCTTTGATACAGTTCTATATGTTGTGATGACCCCACCACACACAACCATAAAATGATTTTCATGGCTACTTCAGAACATTGCCACTTTTATGAATCAGGTGTGTCCTATGAAAGGGTCGTTTGACCCCCAAAGGAGTCATGGCCCGCAGGTTGAGAACTGCTGCTGTAGGAGTACTTGAGGCCAAAGATTCCAAACAATTGGCTGCCCCAAAAAGCCGGGTGGTATACTGCACCAGGAAGAGGACCTGCACTTTTTCCAAGACTTTTTCCTCTTTAGGGATTCCAAGACTGTTGTCTTTTTGATGACCTAGTTGGTTAGGCACTGGGCTTTTCATCATGGCCTCAGCAGTGGCTTCAAGCGCTAAAAGCGGTGTTGTCTGCTACAGTCATGTTTCAGAGCCTCACAGAAATAGAGGTGATTCTGTTCTGCTCTATGTGGCCACTACTAGTTGGGACTGGCTTCTTCTTCTTCTTCTTCTTCTTCTTCTTCTTTTGGCGAGGGGGAGGGTTGTTTTTTCATCTTAGGGAACAATGATGACTCTCTCTGTGATAGAATTCTCACCTCTCATGAAACTCATCTGTTGTGGCGGTCATGTACTTGATGTCAATTTCATGATTGGAAGTCTAGGGTGGAGTCTAGCCTGTCAATCTGGAGATAGCCAACGAGACCTTTGTGGGCATGGCTTTCTCTGAGAATTCTGGGAAGCCTCGCGGTATTTCCCTCATGGAGATGAGAGACCATCTTCCTAGTTGTTGGGAAATGCTTGACTGACAAGACAAGATGACAGCGTCCGAGGAACTGGAGGAGCCGAAGGAGAAGCCACATGGCTTTACTCTGAAGGATCCAGACCTCTGAAGCTGGAGGAGCCACAGAGAGACCCTGCCAGTGCTGAGATGCTTTTGCTACTTCTACTGCCACCAGACACATAAGATACTGCACCCACTGGCCTATGACTTGGTGAGTCAGAAGGGGACTTTATGGACTAGTGTAGGATATATGGGCTAACATCAGACTTGTGACCTTGGACTGGACTGGGTTGGGATGCTTTCTCAATATTCCATTCCTCATATATATAAACCTTTTCCATATATACATATGTGTGTCTATGAATTTGTTTCTCTCCAGACTAACATATCTGTGCACCTCTTAGGAGTTTCTATGTGTTCATGACTCTGAACAGGGTTTTGCAAAGCTTTCAGACCCGAACCTGCTGGTCTACTTCTGAAAGCCCTCTGGATCTCCACGGACTGACCTGCAGGCAAGCAGGGATGGCATGGGGCCAGGAAGTGTTTCATTGAGGGCCTGTGGTGGGTCACTATAAGCCAGGAGCCAGTTTGAAGGGCACTCCCAACAGCAGCAACTGCTTATGGTCAGAGAGACAATGGGAAGGTCAAAGTGGAGCTTTAGAAATGTTAGCAAGTGATTTCAGAGACAGCCGGATGATTTGGACTGAGCCCCCATTCCACCTCTTACTAGCCACTGAGTGTAACCTTTCTGAATTTCAATATTCTCTGTGAAATGGAGATCAGCACAGTTTAACATGTTCGTCTTCTGTGAACATCAGATGAACATGAAAGTACTCTGTAAACTGCAAAGCACTAAATTGTGCATGTTAGAACAAGGTGCTATTCATCTCAATGAAAACTTTTAAAACCTGTGAACATGACGGGATGATTCTCTCCCAATCTTTTGAAATTTTAAATGAATTACGGCCAGTTTGAGACTGATTATTATTACTATTATTAAAAGTTAACTGGAAGAAAAATACCTGACTTATATGAGCATTTCTGAATACACCAAAGATTGCAACATATGTTCACTTTGTCTATAATGCACACAACCCAACCACTATTGTAAAATTTAGCAAGAGAGCATGGCATCTGGACAGAAACCCCATCAGTGTCTGTCTTTAACTTAGAAGACTAAAATTGGCATTAAGGGTTCAGGCTGAATCACAAAAGAACAAATATGATTTGAGACCAATGTTGGGTAGGGACAGTAGGGTCAAGTGAAAGACTTTACTACCAAAGATTGTCAGAGGCAGGGTAGGGGGTGGAGCAGCACAGAAGAATGAAGAAAAGGCAATGAGCCAAAATGTTGATGGGAGTTTCCTTGGGTGAAATGAAAGATCATAGTCCAGAAGAGGAAGAAGGGAAATGAGAAAGCAGGTGAGGAGAAAACTATTGGGGAAGTGGCATTTAAAACTGTTGAATGTAAAGTTGATGGTTTGACATGCAAACCCCCTCCTGATTTATGATTGCAAAATGAGCTCAAGCTTGGGGCGGCTGGCACAGATGTTTGGATCTGGCAGGATCACAGATGGGGGACCGGTGTGGCTTTTAAGGCTTTCTTGTACTTCAGCAGCCTACGGGAGAGTTATCCCTCCTTCCTAGGTTAGAGTGAATATGAAATAAAAGAATGCATGTGCAAATTCTTTGAAAATTTTTCAGTGCTGCAGACATAGTTTAGCTACTGTCATAGTGAGAGACCTTGCATTCTTTCCTGAATTGACAGGAATCACTCACTTACTTGGGAGGTGATGTCTGATGTTTAACAGCAGTCCATCGAGTGACGCATTAGATCTGAATATTAAAGACCAGGGGCCACAATCACACTTCTAGCGTTTGAAGTCTGCCTGGATCCACACCAACACTCACAGTGGCCTGGAATACATTCCAGTGCTATTCCACCTAGAAACGGAAATGACAATTGCGTTAACTTCTTAGGGATATTGTAAACTCTTCCTGCCGCTGAGTTGATTGTGACTCAGAGTGATCCACCAGGACAAGCTAGAGCTGAAATGGTAACCTTTTTCCTCATCCCTGTCCTGCTCAGGGGTGGCAGTTTCAAATGTCTGATCTTGCAGTTAGCAGCACAATGCAGAAGCACCAAATCACCAAGACTCCAAGGCTATTGTAAAGAGCAGGATGAAGGGGTCAGAAAAGAGTGTGAAGGCTTGGTGTGTCATGGCGTGATTGCTATTTGCTGACCTCAAGTTGGCTCTGAAGGGTGGTGTGACCATCTGTAAAGCAGAATAAAATGTTAGCCTTTTTAATATTTATATGCTTTTAGCATGTTTGAATCCTTCATTGTAGCATATGCCCCTTGTTTGTGCTGACCAAGGATCTCTGGTGGTGCTATGGAATAGGCGTTGGACTGCTAACCACGAGGTTCCTGGTTCAAACTCACTAATAACTTCTCAGGAGAAAGATAAAGACGTATAGTCTACCAAATCCCACAGAGGGTCACTCTGAGTCAGAATTAACTCAGTACTTTTAGTTTTGCCTGGGTGTTGTTCTCTAGCAATTGGCTTTTCTTGACAGCAAGTCCAAAATTGCCCCTGTTGTTGAATCCATTCTGACTCATAGGGAGTAGACCTGACTCCTGTGGGTTTCTGAGACTATAGTACTTGGTAGCAGTGGAAAATCTCACCTTTCTTCAGAGGCGCAGCGGGTGGTTTGAAAGTGCTGACTTTGCAGGTAGCAGCCTGCAGTGCTGTGCCCTGCTGTGCTCACAGGGCTCCGCTCCCACAGAAATGAGGTGAAGTCCTGTCATCTTCACTACTCCAGAGCATCTGCTTGTCTTCCAGGCCCCAGTACATGTTCCCTCTTTTGATCAGTGTGTATTTTGTGAATCCACTATTTCTAAGGAGCCTCCTTCTTTTTTGTTCAGATTCCAGACTTGTCCAAGAAAACACTTGGGTTCCGGGGAGGGGAGGCAGCACGGAGAAGTTATTGATTTTTAATTAGCTACTTTATTTATGCAGGTTTTGCAACCGAAAGGGTTTTTTAAAACTCATTTCTCACCCTGTGCCATTGCTAACTGAATCACCTGAAGACATGATTGTTTTCTGTTGCTTTGAGGGTGTGTGTGAAACCTACTGACATAGGATACATCTTGAACTAAAAGAGTATGCTCTCATTTTGCTCATCCACATTTAAATGCTCTGCTGTTGAAGCTAGGACATGGGCCTCTGGCTACTGTGCCCAAGTCTGCTACAAACCCACTGTGGCCGTGAGCAGATCACCACAGCAGTCTCCATCCGGTGTCCTGTGTACAGTGCAGAGAGGACACTTGCATTAAGAATATACTTCAAGCACCAAAATAGTCCCTTCCTTCAATTTGAAGGGGATTAAAAAAAAAACACAGTAGGACAAAAATCAAGGTGAGAATAGTGGGTTGGTAGAATGGAGATTGTTTGGGGGGGGCTATTAAGGGCAGAATTCAAGTGGGAAAATTTCCATTACTACATGTATTATACTTATATATATATATATATATATTTTTTTTAATAAAAGAAAACTCCAATCTGAATTGCTGTTCGAAACAGAAGATTGGGGGGGGGGGGGGGTGCAGCACTAGTTGGTATGTAGCTGTCTGAAAAATGAGCATCAGTCACCTCTCCAATCCCACTCAAATCTTTTGTGTCCCACATTGCTATTACTCATCAGGGAAATCTAGATTTTCAACTAATTTTCAGAATTTGTATTTCCTAGAGATAAACTAAACAAGTATAAATGTTTAATTACAGTCAGATGAACAGATTAATAGTTTGCAGTTCTTTCTTTCTCCATCCAGACAACACACCTCCTCTCAACTCTGTTTCTTGATCTGTCTCCTCTTTCTCCCCTTAGGTGGACAAAACCTTCCTTTGGGACAGAAATCATGTCTTATTGCTGTCCACATCTGGAATGTTTTGTGCCTGGCCCAGAACATTGAAAATATTTAGCAAACATTAGTTAGATTGTACAAATGAGCAAGACAGACATAGCCCCTGCCTTCACAAACCTTATAGTCTATATAGGGAGAACGATATGAAACAGATAATCACAAAATAGACAATTGCTTATAATTTGTGGTGTTGGTAAAGCAGAGAGAGCATGAATGAGAGGAGATTCTTCTGAAAGACCAGCCGGGAACTTTCTATTGGCAAGTCAAGAGTTAAAGGCTGTTAAGTTAAAGACTGACTGAATTGTTTCTCCTGAGACTATCCCTTCTTAAACTCATTTCTGCCAATCATAATGTCCTACTTACATGAGCTTGCTCAGCTATTATCTCTGTCTCAGTAACGTAATCTTCTTCTCTCCCCTACCTTTGCTGCCATCTTATTTTTATCCTAATGGATCACACTTCCCTCTATATCTGACTCAACATCATTTTGTTTAACTTTCTTACTGAGCCACCTCTCTCATTTCCCTCTCTATTTTGTAGTGTTGGGTTTCTTCCTGCATTTGTAGCTGGTGTGCTCATTAGGTAATGAGGAGCAATGGAATATAAACAAAAATATTTATCTTTGAAGAAAGACAATATTGAGTTCATGGTCTAGCTCCGGTAATAGAAGGTTGTGTGACCATCTATAATCTACAATTCCAAATGCCTAAAGAGGTTTCAGAAAAATGTCTCTCCATTGTTTCCACTCAATCATTCACGACTGAACAGCTTTTACAAAAATAGCTCTTTTAGGTGCTGTTCACTCATAAGTTAGGTGCTGTTTGTTCGTTTCTCTGATGTGATATATTTCTATTTCTATGATATGTAATAATAAAAGGGCATACCAAAAAAAACATCCTATGGGTTGAGCTTTTATAGTACACATTTCCTCCTGCCAGGTCAGCATCTACCAACTTCCTCAGAGTTAGTGCATCCAATGGTGTTGCCTAAAAATGTTTCCTTCTGGTCACAGTGAATTTTTTCATAAGAGCAGTTTCACTTGAACTTCACTTCTTGTGATGGCTGATTTTAAGAGAACAGCACGTGGCTGTGAAATTTTGTTTCCTCTTGGGAGGAATGCCACAGAATCCGTTGTGATGTTGAACACAGCTTACGAGGACAGTACAGTGGGGGGAACTCAAGTGTATGAGTGATTTTCTTGTTTCAAAAAGCGGGGAAATGTCAATTGATGACAAACCTTGTTCTGGACACCCGTCAACTTCCCGAACAGACAAAAATATTGACTCATAGTACATTTGGAGTTCATTTTACCAGATCAGACTTTTAAACAAGCTTTCTACTTAGAAGTTCTGAAAAGATTGCATTAACAGTGTGCAGGAAAAAAGGCCTGATTTGTGGCAGACAGATGACTCGTTTTGCCACCATGATAATACACCTACTCATGCGACCATCCTAGTGTACCAGTTTGGGGCAAAACCCAGCATGCCTCTCCTGTGCCGTTTTTGGAGGGCACCCCAGCATGTATATAAAGGGATAGGTTTATAAAACAAGAAGAAGTATAATGGCTAATTAGCCCACATAGCAGAACTGAACAGAGGGTTCAGTTCAACTCACTTTCGTGGAACACAATTATACGCGAGGTCCTTCAACTCCGGTTGGCTGCCAGTCAAGGAAGCAGAAAGCAGCACAACAAGACAGGGGTGAGCATCAATAGTCAGGAGCACTGGGAACTTAGTGAGGCAGGCCCTGATGAGATCCAAACTCAAGCAATGAACAACTGGGACCTGACCCAGCAGCCTCAAGCTCAAGCAGTGTATGTACCAGCAGCTCAGCAAAGCAGGCCTCGAAGGAGCCTCAAGCTCTAGCAATAAAACCCATGGGTTGGATCAGACCACAGGTAGTGCAGCACATGGTTGAAGCAAAGAACTTGCTGAAGAAGCAGCATGCTGGTGTGATCACAAGGAAGGAAGAGAAAGAGGACGCTGAGCACAGACAGTATTTAGCTCAGTCATCCTGCAATCAAGCTACGACCTGATTAAAGTCTGCACACATACTCTTTTGGAGGCCTAGTTATAGGCTTATAGGTATCTGTATAGGTATCCCTGCTTATAGGTATCTGTATAGGTATCATCTGTAGACTGCACCTCTAGCTCCTTGTTGCAGGACTTGTGGCATGAGGAGCAATAGAGATTTAGCTTCATTGAGTCAAGGAGAGGATGAGAAATCCTTTGGATTAGTGGTTATTAATTGGAGTAATTGCCCTTGCAGGAAGCCACTGAACAATATCTGGAGACCATTTTGGCTGCCACAACTAGAGAAGGGTACTACTGGAACCTAGAGTGTAGGTGTCAGGATGAATGCTGCGAACATCTGACAATGCAGGGCAGTCCTAAAACGAAAAATTGTTTGCCTCCAAAAGTCAAGGTTGAGAGACTTTCCTTTAGAAAGAATTTCAAGCAGTCGTCCTGTTAGTAACCCCTCTGCTGTCTTTGGACAAAGCTGGCATGTGTAGTTTTTAAGCTTTGCCAAGGCTACCAAGTCTTAAAAACCCCATGCAGCAGTTTTACTCTACATACAAGGGACCGCCAGGAGCCCTAATCAGCTCCGTGGCCACTCGCACAGACAGAGCAGGGATTCGCTGACTTTCCATAGATATACCTTCAGCCCTCTGGGGCACATATGTCCCAAATATTCCTTATGAATCCGTTTCCCCACCTTCCTCAGTGCAGTTTAGCCTCTTTTACCCACTGCTGTCTTCTGGTCTAGCCTCTTTGTCCACGTGAGCTTGAACCCGCTTTTCAGCCCTTTACTGTTTTCATAGTTGGGTTTTGAGGGAGAGCCCAAATAGTTATGTGTGTCCAAGCTCTCATGTTTAACCAGGAGTTTACAGTCTTCCCAAGACTTGTAAAGAACCATTTTCTTGGCTGAGCCCTGGTGGTGTAGTGGTTGTGCACGGGACTGCAACCCACTGGGATGGAGCTTCAATTCCAGCAGCGGCTCCACAGGAGCAAAGGCTGGGCCTCCTAATCCCACCACCAGAGGGCAGTGATGCTCCCAAAAACAAGAAACAAAAACAAAAAGAACTATTTTCTTACTTGCTTTTTACAACCAGGGTCATGGACTATGTGTTTTCCATAAAGAGTCTGTGAAGCCCAGAGCCAGGTAAAAGGTCATTTGAGGAGGATGGAGCCAAGGGTGCTGTGTTATTCTTTGAAAATGCACTGGACCTGATCAACAGAAACAGCCATGAACAAATGCAAAAAGGAGAGATGTTTAGGCTCAAGAGCTACAAGGACCTTAGAGATCATCTCATTGATCATTGCTTCCTGCCCTCGGTCACAGCACATCACACCTCCTGTCCTCTCCACTCACTCCTGTACAAAAACATAAAGCTCACTGACTCACCTCGTGACCCTAGGACTACAAAGAATTTCTGGGGCGGTAAACCATTATGGGAGCGGGTAGCCCAATGTTTCTCTAGGTTTCATTAAAGAGATGCGTTTTAAAAACAGAAATTCTATGGGTATATGGAAAAGACTTCATGTCATTACTATAAATGTCATAACAGTGGTACAAGTCATAATTAGAAGGTGACCTGAAAAGACATATTTATGATTGGTAGTTTTAAAATTCCAGCTAGATATTACCTACAAAAAGTTTTAAGCTTAAGTTTTTTTTTTTCCTTAAAAAAAGGGGGTAAACTAGTAAGGAGTTAGAGTGGTATGAAGGATACTAGCAGCCTCCAGAGACACCGTGATATAAAATGAAACAGACACTGCAACAAAATTGGCATGAGGGATGATGTTCTTCTTATGTGGTTTAGTGTTACCAACAGCTCCCCTAACCCAGATCTGCAGTGTTAAGCATTTGGTCTTCTTGCAAACATGGAGCATGTCCAAACTTTACTCTTCAAATAATGAATCAAAGGAAGATGGGGGTAGGGGGCAGGGATGGGGGAAATATCATTGCCCCTGCCTGAATCACGTTAACAACTGGACTCCATTCTAGGACTTCAGGTGGTGCTTCCCCTCCTGTATGCTCCCAATTTCCCATAGAAACACAAACGTTAATGAAGACTTATCAAAAGCACTGACTGGAAAAATCAGAAAATGTGAGGCCTATTTCTCTTCCTCCTTCCTCTGTCACAGAAGCAGTAACACCAAAGGCTGCTGAAACTTATATGACTGTGTCATGGTAGCTTTTGCACCCCCACCCCCTTTCCTTTGGATCATTTTTCTGTTAAGGATTGTTTTCCTTTTGAAAATATGTTTTAGCTTCTCTTTCACAACGTTATCCACACTCTACAGAAAGCAAGCTTATTAAAAGTTTAAAAGAAGTGCAGAAAATAGCACTGACGTAGCAGCTGAACAAAGGAATGCATATGGTAAAATAGCTGAGAATTCTGCCTTTATTAATTAAATGACAATATAACAGGTTTTGTTTTCATATACATTTTAACCAGACAGATTTAGAAATAGATATTGAACAGTCATGGTCCTGAAAATATAAATCATATTTTCACTTGGAGTTTAAAGAAAAGGAAGGCAAAAAAGGCAAGTATCTGGAATAATTAATTCAACTTTCTAAAGCTACGAGAGAGAGAGAGAGAGAGAGAGAGAGAGAGAGAGGTTCACACAAAGAAACATAACCAAGGAAGCAAAGTAATTCCCCCAATTTCTTGGACTCTTTTATTTCTTCAGTCTTTATTTCCAAATGCATTCCAAAGCCTATTTTCATTTCTATAATCAGGCTATTTTTTGCTAATTAGAATGGGGAAAGCTTGGGGAGCCTAATCATTGTTGAATACTTTTTTTAATGGTATAGTCCAAGTAGTTTTTCTTTTCTAATGTGATACAATTCATCTAAATATAGTGCTCACTAGTTCTGTTCTATTTATTATTCTTGTCCACCTTGAGAGATAAAGTCTTGGGCAATGTGGACGTGGTTCTGGTCCATGTAGAACCCTCTAGCTATAAAAGCATGGCTGTGGACTCTTTTGCCCACAAGTGGTCTGTGACTGAGTCAAGGTGGCCACCTGAGCTGACAGAGACTTTCCAGACAATGGTCAGCAAAAGAAATCTAGTCAGAACCTCCATTACACATTGGCATTCATCAACCAGGCTGCAGCATACCCACAGGAAAGGAGATGCATTCAATAGAGAAATCATTCGGGCTCAGCTAGGACTGAAAAGAGATCTGTGAGCTTGATTCTGAACAACTCAAGACTAATCCATTTGCATCCATGCTAAAGCTCTTTCTTTTCTTACAGTGGGTTGAAGAAGTTCTGTTGTCTAACAGAGGTAGGTAAGTAGTAGGCCACTTTATAGTTTAGGAAGCAGTGACAATGAGATAATCTATAAAAATCAAACATAAAAGGGGGTTCCCCTCCAAACCTGGAGGAAGCATCACTGGGTAGAGTTTTTGTATAGTGAATTTTTCCCACTGAGTGAGCATCTAACAACTTGCTCTGAGTTAGTGGATCCAGGGGTGTAGCCTGGGAAAGTCTTCTTTGGTCACAGTGAATTTTTTCTTAAAAGTAGTTTCACTCAAACCTGGTTTCTTTGTGATGGCCAATTTAAGAGAACAGCATGTGGCTGTGACATTTGTTTCTTGCTCAGGAAACTAGCCACAGAAACTGTTGTGATGTTGAATGTGGTGCTATGGGAAAAACTCAAGGGTTGATTGATGACAAGCCTCATTCTGGATGTCTGGCAACTTCCTGAACAGATGAAAATGTTGACTTATAGTTTGGAGTTTGTTCCACCAGATGAGCCTGTTAAGCTTTCTACTCAGAGGTTCTGAAAAGATTGTGTAACAGGGTGTGACAAAAAGGCCTGATTTGGGCAGTCATGGGGACTAGCTTTGCCACCACAACAATGCACCTACTCATGAAGCCATCTCCGTGTGCCAATTTATGACAGAAAACAGCATGCTTCTCCTGCCTCATGCACCTTACTCACCTGACCTCCCTGCATGCCACTTCTTTTTGTTTCCATGAATGAAGGGGGACATGAGAAGACAGTGACTTTGTGGCATAGAAGAGGTAAAGACAAAAAACGAGAAAGGCGCTGTCTGCCCTCCAAACAGATTAATTTGAAAAATGTTTCCAAGAATGGAATTGCAGATTTGACAAAGGATCCAGTGGGATGGAGATTATTGTAGGCGATAAAATTATTTTGGGGGAAAAAAAAAAGGATACATAGCCATGATAAAAGAAAAACACCTCTTTTGGGAGAAGAGGTGGGGGTACCCTCTCATGTCATTGAAATTCAGGCCTGTTCTTGTCCCAGTCTAGTGCTCTGTTCGGTGCTCCATCTTATACCTCTAGATCTCCCAGCATCTCACATATAGAGATGTGCAAATACATGCCTGTATATGTCTATGGACAAATATGTGTATGTTCAACGATACTCAGAAGAATGGAAAGGAGTCCTGCATTCAGAATTCATTTCCCATTGCTCTCCTTTTCTATTTCTTTCCTGGAGAAGAGCAAAGCCCTCCAGAGGATGGATTGACCCAGTGGCAGCAACAAACGTCTCCAGGAAAGGAAAGGTGGTGAGAGCGGCAGGCATCTCACTCGGGTGTGCACAGGGTCAGTCTGTATCAGAGTGGTCTCGTGGGCACCAAATAACAACATGAAGATTACTTTCTAAAATCTCAAGCTGATGCAAAGTGCCCCATTCCCAAGGAACTTTAAAAAGAAACAACAAAACCACAAACAATAAATAACAAAACACTATTGATAGCCACCTGCAAATTTTTGCCGTTAGCAAGCAAGGTAATAAAGATGTTATTTACAAACAAGATGAGGCCAAGAGCAATGGATATAATTGGAAAGTGAAGGAGTTTGAGGGAAAGACACTGACAACCATTATATAAGAAATAAGAAGGTGAAAGAAGAAAACATATGAAACAGATATTCTGTACTAAAAATCAATCAAGAAATCTAGGGGAAAGCCAACATAAATGACAGTCCCATCAAATTAATGGTATTATATTCCATGATATTAAAATTCAAATGTATAGGATGCCCAGATTTAAAGCAGAAATTAAGCACGGCTCAGTGTTCACTGCCCTCCTGTCAATGGTGATTCACAGCAGCCATGTAGGATGGGTCGAACTTCCTCTTTGGGTTTCTTGAGCCTTTAGATCTTGCGGTGAGCAGCTAAATCTGTATGAAAAATTTAAAAATACATCAAAATGATAACACAATAGATGGAATGAACTTTTGATTGGATGCCATTAAAGGAAAATTTAACAATGAACTAAAGAGGCAAATGAAAAGGCACTGAAGTATTTGACCTCGCTATTTATCAAAAACTTACAAATTGTCACAATGGGATATCATTTCACACCATTCATTTGACAAGGATTTTAGAGTCTTTAAATACTCCATGTTGGTGAGGATGTGTATAATGGGGGCATTGTATATGCTGCTGAAGAATATAAATTGACACTACCCCATTATCACATATTTGGCTTGACCTAGTAAAGATGAAGAAACATATCTCTAAGGACCTGGCCATTTCACTGATTAGTGCCCTACGAAGAATTTCACATATGTGCAGAGAGATATTTGTAATAAGGTCTATTGCAGTATTATTTGTAATAACTACAATTTTAAACCAACTTTAATATGCATCATAGAGGTGATAAAATTAGGTCCAGCCATAACCTTGAATACTTTATACTACTTATAGTGAATAAAACTACAATTATCTGTGTATTAACATGAATTTATCTCAAGAAATTTTTGAAATGCACAGTATTATACTATTTAAATCCATTTGGAAAAATATAGGAAGCAATTCTATATATTGTTTAAGACAAGTATGTGTAAAAAACCTATAAATTATACAAGGGTGTGAAAATACCAAATTCAGAATGGCTGTTCCATCTGGAGAGGAAGGGAGGAAAATGAAAATCTCTATCATAGATATCTATAGCTTTCATTTTATGGGAATTTGCAAACCATACAATCAAGTAGAAAAAACAGTAAAATATAGCTTTATATAACTATTAATTATGTTCAGATATTATCTTAGTTTCTCTCTTTTCCTTTCACACATATCTCCTTAATTTTTGAAGTAATTTAACATAAACAGCAAGCATCAGGCTGGTTCACATATAAATACTTGATTGTGTATGTTTGCCCAATAAATAGCTTTTAAAAACATACATTTTGTGCCATTTCATTCTTTTAAACAAAATTATCAATAATTCCTAAAAAATGATCTCTGAAGGAACCCATTTTCTAATTCCCATTGCACATGAATATCAGCTAACATAGAGGATGTAATTAAGTTAATGATCTTGAGGTGGGGCGAGCATCCCGAATTATCCGGATGGCCCACCACAATCCACTTAAAAAAGGAAAGCAGGTAACAGAGACCCCCAAACCCACCTTTAGACAAGGGACATCCCCTCACAGAAGGGCCACAAGGAAGAGATGAGTCAGGTAGAGCCCAGTGTAACACTGATGAAACACCCTGTATTCCTTCGGTTCTCCGAGACTTCCTCAACCCTCATCTCATGCCTATCATGACCCCAGTCTTGGCTTTCCGTTTTGGCTGCACCTGAGCACGTACACTGGGTGGTACAGAGAAGGGCTCACAACACACTGAATCCAGGTCAGATCCACCCCTCAGGAACAGAATTGAGAGTAGTAATACCAGGACGGTATGGAGAAGGTGGGGGGGGGGGGAGGGAGGATGTGGCAACCGATTGCAATGATCAATGCATAATTCCCCACCCACCCCACCAGAAGGATGAAAAACAGAAATGTAGGTGAAGGGAGATAGCAGTCGGTGTATGATTTGAAAACAGTAATTATAATCTACCAAGGAGTCATGAGGGTGAGAGGGAGGGAAAAAAGAGAAGCTTATACCAAGGGCTCAAATAGAAAACAAATGGTTAGAAAATGATGATGCTTGAAACAAGTCATGTATGGAATGTTATAAGAACTGGAGGAACCCCCAGCAAAAAAAAATTTTTTAAATAAAAAATAAATGTGTAAATAAAAGGGAAGTGGTCGGGGCAGTTTATAATCATCAGAGAAGGTAATAGAACCCCAACGCAGAGATAGATTAAAAGATGGTTTAAAACTAGCTATGAAGATGGAGGAAAGGGCCATGGGTTGATGAATCAAGGCAGCTTCTGGAAGCTTAGAAAATCAAGGGAATAGATTATTCCAAGAGTTTGTAGAAAAAAATGCAGACCTGCTGGCATTTGATTTTTCAATCCAGCAAAGGCCATTTTGAACTTCTGATCACCAGAACTATAATGCATTTGTAGTGTTTTAAATCATTAAGTTTGCAGCAACTTGTCAGAGCTACAATAGGACACTAACACAATCTCTTAGTGTCATCTAATAAAATTCCATGCTTAAATCTCCCCAATTGTCTTAGAAATGCAGCTTTAGAGCCCAGTTCCTTAATAGAAGGAGAACTAACTTAGGTATCGAAGACCATATTTTATGTGAACTTGAGGCACTTAGTTTAACCCTAATATTATTTCCTCATTGAGTCAAGATCAGAGGAGTGGGAGGAGAATGCAAGGATAGCATGCAGAATGCCAAAGTGTCACTGATCAGATAGAAAAAGGAGGTGCAGTGGCAACAATAGTGTCAGAAGAGACTTGCTCCTGAATAAAGAGTAGCCAAAGTGAACATGCTTTGGCCACGTTAACAGGAGAGACCAATCCCTGGGAAAGGACAGCATGCTTGATAAAGTAGAAGGACAGTAAGAAGAGAAAGACCTCCACAAGATGGATTGACAACATGGCTGACAAATGGACTAACGTTTTTCAATTAGATTGGCAGTGCTTTGTCCTGTTGTACAGAGGGTGGCTATGAGTCCAAATGGACCCCGTGGTACCTAACAACTACAAAGATGAAGAAAGGATGTGATGAAGTAAAAGAGCCGGAAAGAAGATGTCAAAGGGCAGCTCAAGTACACAGAGAGCTATAAGGAAAACCAGAAAGGAAGCACTCTTGGCCTTTCTCAAACCGAAAGAGCCAACTAATAGAGTCAAGCTTCAAGTTCTATTCTTACAGATTTTATGGGCAAAATATTGAACAATGGAGGAGGTATCAAAAGAAGATGGACGAAATACACAGAGATAACATAGTTAAGATAATTGGAGAACATTCAAACATTTTGGGAAGTAGCATGTGATCAAGAACTAATGGTGCTGAAGGAAGAAGTCAAAGCTTCACAAGGGTTCCAAGAATGGGCAGAATAGATGTTGAAATGTGGCAAAAAATGATACAGTGCTAAAAGCACTCACCCATCAGACCAATACACTTGAAAGAAGCTACCTAACTGATTGGAAGATATCTTTATTTGCACCCATTTCAAAGAGAGGTGACCCTGTAAGATGCAGAAATTAGAAAACAGTATCATTAATATCACCTGCAACTAAAATTGTGTGAAAGATAATTCAAAAATGGTTGCAGTAGTACATTGACAAGGAATTGTCAGAACTTCAAGTTGGATTTTGAAGACGGGTACCATTTCTAAGGTCAGTTGGGTCCTGGGTGAAAGCAGAGAATAAATATATATATATATATATGTATATATATATACACACACCAATAAATTACCTTTGCAATGATATTTAATGGTGTGGGACGAATTATGGATAACACTAACAAGAATGGGAATTCAAGAACACTTCATTGTTTTGATGCAGGACCTGTGCATAGACCAGGACAGTTGCCGACACAGAAGAAAGATACTGCCTGGTTTAAAACAAGAAGAGGCGTTTGTCAACATTGTATCCTTCCATCATACTTATTTAATCTCTCTGCTGAGTAAATGATGCAAGAATTGGGTATACTTGAAGAGGAACACAGCACCAAGATTGGAAGAAGCCTCATTTACAACCTGCAATATACAAATGACACAACCTTACTCACTGTCAGTGAAGAGGACGTGCAATACTTTCTAATGAAGATCAAAAAACCTATCCTTCCACATGAATTGCAACTCAAGATGAGGAAAAAAATTCTCACAAGTGGACTTGTAAGCAGCTTCATATTTAATAGGACAAAAATTAAAATTGCCAATGAATTACTTTTCCTTGGATCCACATGCAATGCACATAGAAATGGTAGTCAGTAAATCCAATGCCCTGGATTTATCTGCTACAGCATGTTCAGTGAGGACTAAGTTACTCCTGACACAAGCTATGCTATTTTCAACCACATGTATATGGGAAAATCGAACCTGGATTCAGGAAGACCAATGAAGAATGAATGCATTTTAATTGTGGAGGTGGTAGAGAATACTGAAATTATTTTGGGCTGTAGAAGAGCAGATACATCTGTCTTGAAAAAAGTACAGCCACAATGCAAGGGTGGCAAGCCTTTGTCTCATGTACTTGGAGCATTCTCTCAGGAAGCACCAACCCCTGGATCAGTGGGGAAAAAAAGGAAGATGATCACTCATCTGGACTGACACAATGGCGACAATCATGGACTCAGACATAGCAAGAATTGTGAGGATGGTGCTGGACCAGGTAGGGTTCCATCCTGATGTGCATGCATAGGGTCACATGGGGTCACAGTAAGTTGAAACTTGTGCAATGCCACCTAATAACAACATTATGAGTAGTTGTTACCAGCATAGTTCCTCAGGGGTATTTGCTAAAGTCTAAAAGTAGTAAATATAAAACACCCTGAAAAGTTTAATATACTATACAAGGTCACATAGAAGGTAAGTGTCTTATGATTTCAACCATCCAAATAATATTCAGTGAGCTACTATAATATACAGAACATTGCCAAGCAGCGGTGGGGCACCAGTTTGAAAATGTCTGATTCCTGACAACAGTGGGTTTGCCCTCCAGTTGTGACAAATTGGGGTACTTTTGAGAGAGTGATGATGAAACACTGGAAGCATCACCATCTGAAAGTCAAGCAGACCTGACTCTAAACCAGTTGACCAAGCTCCTTTGAACTGATATCCGAGCAGGGGCTCTTAGGGAAGTTACTTAAGCTTCAAGATTTCTTGTATTCATTGTAGGATGGATAGGCTCATTAAAAATTAATCTCTATAAAGTGTTGGGGTGGGGGAAAGGTAAGTTGGATTCTCTTCTGAGAATTTTATACTATTATTCTATCTCGATCCATGTGTTCACAGTATCAAATGATCTAAATGGGTGAGACCACTATCAACGAGAGTATGGCAGCTTAAAGAAGACCCTAGGATTTGATCTGAGCCTTAATTCTAAACTGTGCCAGGAAGAACTTACCAAGGCATATAATAGTTAAACTATCCAACTTCGAGGAAAAAGCGAAAATCCTGAGAGCAGCAAGAGAAAAGAGGATGGTCACATATAAGGGTTCTCAGGTAAGAATATGTGCAGACCTATCAACAGAAACCATGAAGAGAAGAAGAGAGTGGACCAATATTTTCCAGAAGTTGAAGGAAAACAACGCCTCCCCTAGAATTCTTTACCTTGCAAAGCTATCTATCAAGATAGAAAGGGAAATAAGGGTCTTCCAGATAAGGGAAAACTCAAAGAATATGCCGTGAGGCATCCTACCCCGAGGAAAATCCTTGCCAACTCACTATGGCCAGAAGACCAACACCCACCAAGCACAAACAGGAGAACATCCTATACGCCAACCTCATCCAGGAGCCAAGAGTCTAACCCCAATTACCAAGAACATATGGCCACAGATAGAAAACATAGCAATAATTCTAAACTGTGGTAGGGAGAAAGGAAAGAGGAAGCCTCTCTAGGAATAGATCATGGGAAGAGGAGAGGTAAGCTCATGTTAGAAGTCTGACAGCCAGGAGGACAACGCAGAGGAAATGTTAAGGACAGAAAACATGCAGCCAGGACATGGGATGTTCTCTATTATCAACCATTTTTTCATTCATTAGCCACTTTTGATCACCTACCACATGCCACAATGAATTCTTCCCTTTCTGCTGCTACTGCTTCTCTATAGATCTTTAAACTCTACTTGACTTTTAGAGTCCAGAGTCTAAAAAAAAAGAAACTCATGCAGGCAAAATTCATAAATCCCAGACGATGGTCTCATGACAGAGAGCGGAGCATGCTTAGGCTGCTGCCAGAAGCTGTTTCACAATTCCTGCTCTAAATCTCTCATTAATCCCCACCACTGCCATTTCATTTGGAGGCCTGCACAGAATGTCCCAAGCACAATCGTTTACAGCCTCATTCACCTTCATCTCTTTGTTCTTCATTGACCCTTACATCAGCATACATTATCTGGTTCCATACATTCTCATGGTTTCTATGTGAGGGAACCAACTCTTAGAGAAGCCTTCTCTAGGCTCTGTACTGAAGAGGAGTGGGGTCGGAGGGAGGGGGGGCGGGGAGAGACAGGAAATGGGACTTGAGAATAAAGGGTGCAAATAAAGATATCTTCTAATCAGTCAGGTAGCTTCCTTCAAATTTCTTGGCCTAAATGGGACCTGTTTCTCAGGACTAAAGTCTGACTTCCTTTCCCTTGGTCATGTACATTAATAAATTGCCTAGTAGGACAATCTTTCAGGTTCCAAACAGGAAAAGAAACCACAGAAAGAGAGTACGAATAAGAAATTAGCTCCTACCATCATGGAGAGGCTGGAGGAATGAGAGCTAGGCTGGGCCCTCCCAGAATGACCCCCAGGGTACTGCACAACCACTTTCACGTAGCAATCGGGGGGCTGCCATGAGACTGGGGCATTGAGGAACACTGCATAGTCACCGAGATCCCAATGCGAATGACAAACACCACTGCTGCCCCACCAGTGTTGAGGGTCAGGGATGTCATGCAGAAGAAGAACCACTCATTAGAGAATTGGAGCAAAGAGCAGCCAAATCACTTCCATTTCCCAAATCTCTCGTTAAAACCCTGTCTGCAAGACTTCTGATAATTGTAGTCTAAATTTCCCACTCTCTGAAGTTGCAGAATGGGACACTGGGAGAACCCTATCCAACACAAGTCAAGATCCCAGAAATGTCCTCCATCTACTGAGGCACCAGTAGAATGTCCTGAACTTTATATGCAGTGTTGGAGCCGATTCTCACCTCCATTCCTCATCAAGGTATGAGGTAGAGACATCATTTATTTCTCTGAGTCTTCATTTCCTCATCTCAAAATTAGATATGAAAACCCAAGTAGCCAGCAAGGAGGTTAGTATGGGAAAAGGTAGGGTGGTTTAACAAAAGTAGCCCCCACTCATTTGAATCCCAATGGACTGCAGCCCCCTTCCTCTTTCTGCTATCATTACTACAAAAGTCCCCAGAGGAACTCAGAAATGTCCTGGTTCTTGTGTAAATGTAAGTTGGTTTTCTGGATTTCTGTGGTTGGCAGTGGAATAAGCCGCAGTGTAACAATGTCAGAGGACAGCTGAGAGGATTTAATACTGCTCAAAGGCTATAAATATGTAGGCAGGGTGCTCAATTTATTTCATAAACTAAGTTTTAATTGATTTGAAAATACCATGGAGATATAAGCACCAGGTGAAAGATTGCAGTTACTATTTTGCAAGAGAAAACGCAGCCTTGTCTGGACAGAACCTGCTGGCTCTTAGCGTCACTTCCCTCTTTTCAATCATAAAGCAAAGCTTACCTCATGGAAGGCCCAGGAGCCAGCCCTTCATTTAATGCTAGGGTGGTGATGGCTGCCCGCTCATTTTCTGGCAAAACCAATCATTTTCTCCATCACACTAATCACAGTTATACCTTCAAATACCATACACAGTCTCTTCATTCACACTGGTGATTAATCTTTTTTAATTCTCTTAACGTTTACCAGGAACATAAACTTGGCCAGATACTGGGCTGCCTTTGGGGAAATGAAAAGATGAATTACATACATCTCAGTCTACATAAGGATAGAAGTATATTGAAACCTGGATCCTCTTTCCCGTTATCACTGCAGTTCCTCACATCCTGATTGCCAACTTGCCCATGGGTCTAATGCCCACTTGCCCACTTCAAGTACACTGATGACTCCACACCTCTTTGAACTCAAGCAGCCAAATGTCCACTTAACATCTCTTCCTGCAGGTCTCAAAAACATCTGAAATGCAAATGTCCAGAACAGAATTCTTGATCCTCACTTATTCAGGTTGCTCCATCGCAGTTGTGGTATCACCACCCAAAGGAAAGTCTTTTTCCTTCTAGAAATCACCATTGATTCCTCCCACATCCAACCCATAGCCAGGTCCTGCAGGTTCAAACTCTAGCATTTGTGTTTGATCTCATCTGCCACCTTTTAAGTAAGACCACCTCATCTCCGGTCTTAACTATGCAATGGCTACCTATCTAGTCAACCGCTCTCCTTTCTTGTTCCTTCTAATTCATTCTCACAGATCAGTAATGTGATCTTTTAATCATGATCACTGCATCATATACATCTTCTGGTTGAGCCTACAATGATGTCCTGATACCAGGAGGTGAAATCCAATATACTTCCTTACCATGTGATGCTCTTGACCTGGGTGAACTTGTGGTATCACCCACTTTGGAAAACACTAACTTAGATGTAATCGAAGATGTAGTCCTGTTCCTGTCCAGAAGCATGGCAAAGCTCAGGGGATAATGACTCAAAAGAGGCTTGAGGTCAAGATAAGGGGACATCAGAGGTAATAATGCCACAAACATACTTGATCCAGATGGATTCCAGTGCAGCTCATTGAACATCCTCAATTCAGGACCCCTAGCAACCCAAAAGGTGAGAAATCAAAGGAGAGCAGAGGATGGCCTGGAGTCCCCCCTCCTGCCTTCTGAAATAATATAATAACTCCTGCAACCTGCTGTTTTGAAAAGAGGGGATAAGGGAATTCCACTCAAAAAGAGAGAGAAGTACAGGTGGGTTGTTTTAATCTTGAGTTTTTTGAATATTTACTGCAAGAGAAGCTGTTCTAAACCAGATGAAGCAAAATAAATCTAGTGGAAGTTTCTTTTTTTTTTCTTTTACTCTATCACTTGAAATATGAGCAAGGGTAACAATTATGGAAATATTTTAAAGTCACATATTTTGCATACCTTGTATTTTGAGTATATGTTCTATAATCATTATAGATATATAGCTAAAAATTTGGATATGAATTTGAAAGCAGTCAACCCAACTATTAGCAATACTCATCCCAAGGATATGAGCTTAATACATTAATTTTTATTATAGTTTTCCCTTTCCATTTTTTCTGCAGAGTGCACATGTAACTTAGAATCAAAACAAGTCAATTAACAGTTTTTGAGAGCTCACGCATCTCTTCATCTAGGAAGACTCCCCTGATTGCAAAGACGAGGTGGAAGAACTCTCACCTCTCTTTCTGTTGTACATGGCACCCTTACAGCACTTCACTCTCTGTATTAAAATTATCTGGCTTCCTCATGAGGCAGTGAGCTCGTCAGGCCACGGAAAGCATCTTTTCAACTATATATTCTCAATGCCAGTACAAGATACACAGTCACAAGGCATTTAATATCTATTGAATAAAGAGAGGTTAGTGTTTTCATTCTTTTGATTTATAATATTATATTTTTAGCTAATTTTCATCCATTGTCAGTATCTTAGAAGAGAAAAGCCCTCTGCTAGCCATTAATATTCAATAAAGATGAACTGAACAGGGCCTAGTAAAATGTGGCAGGTAAACTTGGGTTATCAAGGAGGAAGTAGCAAACCAAATCCAAACTCCCAGTGTGAAGTTGGTTTCAGTCCGTAGCTCATGGGATGAAGTAGAACTGCCCCATTGGGTTTCCAAGGCTATCCATCTTGATGGAAACAGACTGCTGCATCCTTCTTCTTTTTCTGAAGAACATTTGGTGGATTCAAACCACTGACTTTTCCTTTAACAGCCAACCACTTTAACCGCTGCATCACCATGACTCCTGACTAACAATAGAGTTATTAAAAGTGGTTGTATAATCTTGCTTATGCAAAGCACTTCCCTGTTTCATTTCCATTCTGTCATCTGAAATTCACAGAGCACCTAAGAAGAAAGTCATGGGGGTATTGTCCATCCCATTTGCAGAGTGAGGGAACGGAATGAAGGCAAGTCACAGGCCAGTAGCAGGTCCTGATGCCAAAGCAATATTCTTTGCACACTACAACATTCCCTCCCTCCCCATGGACCTGTGAAGGACATTTTATTTATGATGTACTTTAACTGCCACTGTCTCCTTTATAGTTCTAAGAACAATCCTTTTAGGTAGGCAGAGCCACGATGCCCATCTCCATTTTACAAAGGAGGATGTCAAGTCTGAAAGACGTGGTAATAACTCTCAAAGGCTTAAGATGGAGAACACCTAACTGGGAGAGTTAGACCTCAATCCCAAGGTCTGGGACCATGCTTCCCTCCCAGCTGAGAAGCAGTCATGTCCCTTCCATGGTCCACTGGGTGTGTCTTGTTCTACTTGTAGGAACTGGGCATCCATAACAGCAGAGCACCTTGCAAATGCCAAACATGACAAAGTGGAAAAGATTTTTTTTTTAATCAAAGGACTCAGGACTCAATTTTCCATGATAGTTGAACTTGAGAATGTGGGCAAACTTTGTGCATCTTGGCCAAGCCCTGACTGGCAGCACTGTCAATGTCCCTGAAGTTCACAGTCATGCTGTGGTAATTCTCGGGCTTACAACACCCAAATGGTCCTTAAGGCAAGGTGTCAACCAAACTCAGTCCTTCATGTCAACAGCAACGATCAATTGGTGTCAGTCTAAGGGACTTTCCAAGACTTCCACAAATTATACTTTACTTCAAACTGGGGCAACACACCAGGGAGAGTTCCAAAGTGCAGTGAACAGACCCCATGTCTGGAAACTCAGTGACTGGGACAAGATGACAGGGGCCCATCAGACACAGAATCCAAATGAATGCAAGGGGTTCCCTTGCACAGTGCCCAGCCCTTTGAAAGCCAGGGAGTCAGTCACCAATGAGCCCCCCTACCCATTTATTCAAGTCATGCTGAGTCTTTAGAAAGAAGGGTATCAGGTAAATATGTTTGTGATTCTCAATAAAGAATCAAAAAGTGCCTTGCAGGCATGTGAAGAAACGTGGTATAATATATGTATTTATGTATAATGAAAAACAATGTATGAGCCCCCAATAAAATGATTTTTTTAAAAGTGCCCAAAGGTCCTGCAACCATGGCATTCAATGTGAACAATTGAGAATAAAATTGGATGTCAGAGGTCAATGATGTGTTGGAAGCAATCAATGGAAGAAGAACCCAAGGGAACTTTGGCTCTCAGACCAAGAGAGGAGAGCAGACCATGTTTCATCAGGAATACCAGATGTTTGACTCTGGTTTCCCTCACCTTCTCCAACTTTCTTGTTGTCCCCTTTGTCTCCAATTCATCATTTTCTTCCTTTCTTTTTTCTTCCTCTCTGTTTTTTTCCATCTTTCCTTTTATTTGCTTCATTTCTTTCTCCATCCACCCTTGCATTGGCATTGGCATGCCCCTAAATGCCCTCAGTATGAACAGGGGACACCAAGGGAACCCAGAAGTCTTTGTAGGCATGAGGCTTCTTGGTAATTGAAAGAGAAGCATGTATTTCCCAAAGTAGAATGTTACACAGCCATTAAAAATGATGACTCTGCAAACTCTTGAAGAGCATGGAAATGGTTTATCTTCATACAAAATCACATGTGCAATATGATTGCAGATTTGTTTAAACCCCAGTCAAACTCCCACACAGGAAAAATCTGGAGGAAAGGTTGTCAAAATACTAGCAGCCACTTTCCTTGAGTAAGATGCCTTCAATTCCCACTTTTCTCTGCATTCCAACTTGTATCTAGAAAGCCTTGTATCTATATGACCTTTATACTGATTAAATAAATATTTCCTAGTTATTCAAATGGTCTGTCCAGAGACTTGCAGTCCCAGGAGCAGGATCACTGCTTATTGTCAAGCTGAGTGAGAAGCAAATCTTTTTGAGACTTCCTACCTCTTACACCACAAAGCACATGGAACATCCATAAGCTTGGCAGCTTCAAAGCAGGACAGTCATACCGGGTCCTTTCTATGTGCCAGGCCGTGTACTGAAAGCCCTGTCCTCACCGTGTAGGGCCATATCTGTGGGAGAGAAGCTACAAGTGTTATCATTCCAGTCTACAGCAGCAATGGAGCCTTTGGAAATTGAGTCCAATTGAAACTCTGAATTGTCTTCTCTCCTACACCAAGTGATATCACAAGGAGTTCAAGATTATGAGGGCACAAGAAGAAAGAAAAACTCCTCAGAAGAGTGGGAACTGGCAAAATTGAAGGAGAAAAAAAGCCCTGTTTATAGAGCTACATAGCCTCAAGATGCTATTGAAAAGATCTTTTCCTTTGATAGCTTAATCAGAAAGATTCCTAGCATTAAGAACACTAAAAATTCCATTTCTTGTTATATACTATATTCTAATAAATTTAGATATTTTAAGGGTTTTTTCAAAATAAATAGCTAATTGTTGTCACTTACTGTTCAGAGAAGTTTACAATATTTTATGAAGAAAATAAGAATATAATCTGAAAAACAAAACAAAACAAACAAAAAAAGAATATAATCTGACCACTCAACCACATGAACTATTCATATATTTTATTAGTCTCTATAACTTTCCAGGTAATGGCAATCATGCTTTCACAAAATTTTGGTTCCAGTTTTGTCCTAACAATTTAAGTATGGGCAAGTCCCCAAGTTATGAATGAGATCTGTTCCTAAGTATATCTTTAAGTCAAATTTGTAGATAAATTGGAATAGGGGCATGTGCTTCTTATTTAGTCTTACTTTAGGGCAACAGAAAAGAAGCCTTGGGAGTGTCAGCAGTTCAAAACTAGTAGCCGTTCCACTGCAGAAAGAGGAAGCCTTGTTCACCTACAAAGAGTGACAGTCTCAGAAACCGATAGAGCTGCCCTCCCTTTTAGTGTCAGAATGACTTGTTACCAATTCATTGGCAGTGAGTTTTGTATTTTGGTTTTAGTGGAAGAAAAGGCCCAAAGCTGTTTTAATGATTTATAAGCTGCATGTGAAGCAAGTGAAGGTGACTGTGATGGAAAATTTGTTGTGAGTAGGGGCTGATTTACTCATTTCAAAATTAGGGCAAATTTGCATAACATTAAAAAGCAAGTAGGAGTTGTCGATAAGCCAGGCATTCTTAACTTCGGGACTGCCTGTATTATGTTTCTATTTTCTTCACTTTGTATTTATCATTTTCAGTAAGTTATGAATGTTCATGGAATGAATATGACAGTTACATTAATAATTGCCCTATCATTGGCCGTTTACTTTTTCAATATTTTACCACTACTAATAATGCTGCTATAAATATGTTTTACATATCACTTACTTTCTTATATTTGAATTATTACCTAAGGATAAATTCCCAAGAGTCAGGTTAACTGGTATGAAATGTATAAAAATAGTAATGATTCTAAATATGTGTTGCTGAATTATAATCCAAGGCCAATATATAGTACCCGGACTTTGGGAGCTCAGTAAATGTTTAATGACTACATGAATAAATGCCATTAGCAACATATGTAAATCTTTGGGGAATTTATAAACTGTTTAAGAAAAAAAAGATTTGGTCTGACGCTACCAAATGCGTGTGCTGTACTCCTGTCAGCTAAAAAGAGGATTTCTGAGAAAGAAGTACTCTTCCCCCATTTATTTTAACTTTACTCACTGTGAAAGTTGGACATTGAATAAGGGAGTCTGAGAAAGAATCGATACCTTTGAATTATGGTGCCAGTGACGAATATAGAAAGTAACAGGGACTGCAAAAAAAACAGAAACAGTCTATCTTGGAAGAAGCATAGGCTGCGCGCTCCTTGCAGGTGAGGGGAGGAGGCTTTCTTTGCCTCACACCTTCCGGCCATGTTATAAGAAGGGACCAGTCCTTGAAAGAGGAGATTGAACCAACAGGATTGGCATCGTAGCTGCGGCAGTGAGCCCACCTGGAAAAGCAGTTGTGAGGCTGACACAGGCTCTGGGTGTTTCATTCTGCCCTACATAGGTTCGCTGTGAGCTGTGACTGACCGGAAGGCACCTAACCGCAAAAGCTGCAGATTTCCGAAAGAGAACCTTCTCCAAGAGATCCGCCTGGAAGCTTGCGCTAGGGAAGAGTTGACCGAGAGGCACTTGGCAGCCGGCAGGAGTCCGGAGCTTGGGGTTTCCCAGATGCCTCAACCCTCCAGGCCTTTTCAGATCCCTACTATCTTCTCAAAGCGATCATGCGTCCCTTGCCCTTCAGCATTTCCTCAACTGATTCATATAGATATACAGATCTTTTTGTCGAAAGTTTTCCCAGCTGTGTTAGTCCGGGTAAACTAGAGGAACAAATTTCATAGACATGGATATGGATATAAGGAAAGGGTTTATATACAAAAGAATGGGACACTGAGAAGGCATCCCAATCCAGTCCAGTGCAAAGTCTTAAGTCCAATAATAACCCATATGCCCGAAATCAGTCTATAAAGTCTGCTTCCAACTCAGGAGGTCACAGGTCAGTGGGTGCAGAATTCTGGTGCTGGCAGGGGTCTCCCCATGGCTCCTGACTTCCAGGGCTCAGGTCCATCAACAGCATGCCACTCCAGCTTCAGAGATCTGTCTTCATCAGGGCAAAGCTGTGTGGTCTCTCCACCGGCTCCTCCAGCTCCTCAGACGCTGCCATCTTGTCTTTTCTGTGATTAATCGTCTCTGAGACTAACTCCCAACAGCTGGGGAAGATAGCTTCTCATCTTCATGAGGGAAATATTGCGAGATTTCCCAAAAGTCTCAGGAGAAAGCCATGCCCACCTACTCATTGGCTACTCAATGGCTGTCTCCAGATTAACAGGCTAGACTCCACCCCTACATTTCAACCATAAAATTAACATAAACACATAACTGCCACATCAGCCAACTAAATTCTCATCTAACAGCTTCTAGATACACTGTTCAGAACCTGGTTGCATGTTGCCTATTGTGTTAGCATTCTCCTTATTTCTCTTCTGCTTGTTCCATTATCTTTGCTTCCTTCCCCTTCCCCTGTTTCACCCTTGACCTTCTCATCTTTCCTTAGAGTGAAATGGTTGTCTCATAAAAGGAGCACACTGGTGATATTATTTATTTTATAAGCCAATTTGTATTTGGCTGAAAGATCATCCCCAGGGGCAATTTCAATTCAACAGTTAAAAGATATCACAGGATGGGTTCCCTCATTTTTGCCATTCCAGTAAGTACTACATTCATTTTAAGAATTTGAGTTTTATTCTACAGTTTTCTCTCATTCTACTGAGACCAGGGATGGTAGACCTAGTCAGAATGGTGATCAGCAGGGGAGCCGGGACAGCTACTGGTTTCCAATGGGCAAGGCCATTGATCCGAGAGAGTCGTCTCTTCTTTGAGTCTCATCCGAGCTCTCGCAAGGCTATGAGTCAGGGAAGCAAGTGATCCTTGCAGAGTCATAGTTCCATCCTGGAGTCTTTGGTTTTCTTCGTTTTCTTTTCCCCCCCATTTCAATTAAAATGGTATTTAAAGGTTCAAAGATTGTGGTGTAAAATATATAAAGATGAAACTGGAAGTTGATAAATTAATCTATTATCTTTACCAAAAGAGACGGGGTCTCTCTGTGTTGCCGGGGCTGGGGTGCCTGACTATTCACTGGCGCGATCCCACTACCGATCAACACGGGAGTTTTGACCTGCTCCGTTTCCCACCTGGGCCGGCTCACCTCTCCTGAGGCAACCTGGTGGTCCCCAGCTCCAGGAGGTCACCATCTTGATGCCACGTTAGTGCGGACACCTGATCTGCATAGCGCACTGCAGCCTCGAACTCCTGGACTCGAGCGATCCTCCAGCCTCAGCCTCCCGCATAGCTGGGACTACAGGCGCGCGCCACCACGCCCGGTTCTTCTTTTTCTTTTAGACAAAAAGAGACCAATAGTTGGATCTTACATGGCTGCTCACAAGATTTTAAAACCCCAGACACTACTTTCAAAGTAGGATGCAGACCATAAACTTTACAGACTATGTTATGCCAATTGACCAAGATGTCTCATGAGACTATAGCCTAACCTTTTAAACCGAGTAAGTCAATTTTGCAAGGAGTTTGGTTCTGTCTGGGAGTTATTCATGACTGTGCTCACTAGGTGCTTTATTATATATATGATTGTTTTATTTTATATTACAGCATGTTGTAATATATGTGCTCTATTTTATATGAATATAGTGCAGCACTCCCAGACATGTATAAACATATGCAGAGATATACCTATATATTTTTTACATATCACACATGCTATTTCCTGTACTCATAAATGCATACATTATCTACCTGTGCAACTGCTCCTGTATTTTTTGGTTGTATCTAATGTTCTCGACAACTTGTATATGTTGTACATTTGGTGTTTCCTTTCCCAACACCAAAGCTAACAAGTATCAACTGTCTAGAGCATATTTCCCACTCTCTCCTCCCATTCCTGGTAACCCCCAAAGAACATTGCTTGCTGTATGCATACATATTTTTGAGCATTTCCTGAATTTAAACGTCCAGTTTTTCCTGTTAATTTTCCTCTCCTGATTTCTGACTTGAGCAGAATTTTAAAAGGTATATCCACCACAACCAACTCAAATGAAGATGCATGAAATGAAAAAAAAAATGCCGGTCAGACTCAGAAGCTAGCAATGCATAAACCTGAGGGAAGCAAGTCAGGTCTTGAATGAAATAAGTTCATGTCACAGCTCCAGAGAGGAACAGAAAGCCAAGCGAGGGAAGACACCAGCAATGACAGACTCTGTAAATGCAGCATATGTTATCTGGCAGTTCTCCTTTGGTGGATAATAGGGTAAGCATGAATTCAGATGGGAGCTTGAGAGCACACCAAAAGACAGGATGGTCTTTCTTATTGTGGTAACAGAACCAAAGGCATCAATGGAGACTTTGGGGGGTCAAAGCAAATGAATGATAGAAGCCCAACCCAAATTCTACAAAACAGTTCGAACATTTGATGCAGTGCAAGGAGAACAGAAGAGAGGCCTCGATAAGAGAATGAAAGGAGTTAAGACAAATCAGCAAAAGAAGAAAACCAAGGCCAGTGAGGCCCGTCATGAAGATACTGTAAACGCACTGGGTATGGGCTGGGGGCAGATTTAAAGCCAAGTGTCTAGTATGGGTGTTGCGAGCGTCTTTCTCAAGAACACCCTTGAAAATTAGACAGCTGTAAAGGGATTTGCAGACATTGAAACTAAAAGGACAAAGATAAGCTCTTTTAAGTGATCAAATGAAAAAATAAGAATTATGTCACTTCATTCAAATTTGGCCCAAAACAAGACTTGAAGGGACACCCACCTAGAATTAAGAAGAATTAAGCTAGCATAAGTGCAACTTCTTGACAATGACTGTTCTCCTTATAAACAAAGAGAGAATGTTCTAAGATGCATAGGACACAACAGAACAGTTTGTCAACAAAGTCTCACAGACACAAACATGACTTTTAGGATATAATGAAGATTTATAGCTCAACAGAGGGAATTAAGAAATAGTTTCTTTTTTTTTTAAAAGATCTCTACCAGTAATTTATACTCGTTTTATCAAAATGTGCTGCCTCACGCACATCCTTGGGACTAACGGCTCCTTGTGTTCACGGTCTTTCTTTTTCAACTTATCTTGTAAGGTCAAAACTTTGAACTTCATGAAAATGCATTTATTTAAAATGCTGCGTGCCTGCAATGCCGTCAATAGTGCTCAATGCATTGCTTTGCTGTGCTCACACTTTAAGCATTGGTAACAGTAAGAAAGCTTATGTCCAAACTTGGAGAAAAATCTTTTCAAAAAGACTGTGTCATCACAAGCTGAAGTTAGAGCTTTGTAAGTTAATATTTATTTCATCAAAGTCATGTACACACACATAGTTTAAAAGTCAAATCATTCTGAAAGACTGCTGCACAATGTAGTGATTCCCCGATCCATTACTCTCAACTCCTTTCAATCTCACTCTTCAGATTCGGATTATTTTCATATTTCCCCTCTGGTATTTAAACAGACACATTTAGAAATAATATTCATGTTACTCTCCTTGGCTTACTCCATTTTCAATATTATTTTCTGGTTTTCTGTTAGGGTGGATAAGGATGTAACTATTCCTCTCATGCCCCATTCATATTTGGGTAAATCAGTATTCACTTATTACCAGGACCTTCCTATGCAAACATTCTTTCCAGTCTTGCACTGTACAGCATGGGAATTCTCTTTATTTCTTATCTCTTGTCTTATCTGAACAGGATCAACTTTGTTTTTCACATTGATTTTTTTATCTCTGAATACCATATTGTGAACGCTTTCTATTTCACCCAACACCTTGTCAGTACAATTTTCTATATGATCAGTTTTCCCCTCGCCCCCTCTCCACCAAAAAAGAGGTATAGTCAAAGGGACTGGTATAGTCAAAGGGACTGAATTTCCCCTTGGGTATGTTGATCTGTGATATATCCATTTTCCCCTTGGCTCTATTCATCTCATTTGGGTGGATACTAGAATTTCCGTTGACTTTTTTCGACATTAGATTGCCCCTTTTCTGGATCTGGAGTCTTCCTCTTTGCTGATATGCTTTGGTTTGAAGGGCATCCTCCCACAACGTAATCAGGTCAGCAAGATGGAGCGTGATCCAAGTGCATTGCCAAACAGCTCTGTTTGTTGGTCTCTTGAGTCCTCTGTTGTGACCTGAACCAATTGCCCTCTAGTGGCTAGCCTGATCCTGGAATCATACAAACCACGACACCGAGAGTTTCTTTCTAGCAGCCAATTTGTTTTCTGTATTTCTTATCATCCTCTTGCTAGGTATATTCCTTCAATCTTTCTAAGAAGAATCACATGGCAGGTAAATTGTTCCCTCATCTTTGATAGTTTTTATAAGTTTAGAAATTTAGAACGAAAATTATTTTTCTTCCAAGTTGTGAAGGATCTTCTCCCATTAGTCCTGCATTTTTTGTCATGTTTTTTAGAAATCAAAAGTCATTCTGATTCTGCTTCTTTGTGGGCACCTGTTTATTCTTACTGGATGTTTGACCTAAGAATTCTGAAATTTCACAATATTGTGTTTTGATCAGAGTCCATTTTCTCCCATTTGGAAAAAAAAAAAAGGGAATTGAGAGTGAAATTTTTGCACAAAAATTGTAATGGGTGGTACTGTGGGTAAAATATTGCACTCCACACTGAAAATTCAGCTGTTCAAATTTTACCTCAAGGTAGAAAAAGGAGCTTATGTGCTCCTCTAAAGATTTAGTCTCAGAAACCCTTCATAAGGGATTGGAATTGACATTTGTCAATACTTTATGTATTCCTGAGTCCTTTTTATTATTGCTTACCTACAGCCCTGCATTTATTCTGTTCTTGGGAACTGTCCATCTTAGATGTAAAAGCAAACTTGTTAAGCCTCTGACTTTTAAACGTTTTTTTAATTTAACTTAAAAAAATAATTTAATTGATATTTTTGTTTTTGCTACTAATACTTTCAATTCTCTGGAGAGAGAGTGTATGTTTTCTGTTACTTTTTCATTGCTTTCCAGTCTAGTTTTGTGTGGATATACTATAATCTCTCAGGATGTTAATAATGAATATTTGTATATCTGTTGTTCTGTTCTCCCTAACTACTTTGTTCCTTCTCATTTCCATGGTTCTAACTGTTTTGATCCCCTTATCTCAGGCCATCCTGAGAGACTGGAGAGTTTATTTTTTCATGGTTGAGGGAAAGACATAGTTCATTGAAAGCCTCAGTCAGGGGACTGTAGACTGGGTTTTGTAGATGTTGAGAATTTCTGTGGCCTTTTCTGGGTTAGCTGTTTCAGGAAAGCGCTAATGTGATTATTTTCAGGTCTTTTCCCTTGGGCTGGTGATATTCTCCCGGAAGTACTCTTCCTATATCCTGAATGGAGTCTAACAGTCTGCTGGCCCAGAACATTCACACTCACCGCCATCAAGTTGCCATCGACCCTGTAGGACAAGGTTGAACTGCCCCAGGGAGTCCACACAGAAATAGAAAGTGGCATCTTTCCCCCCATAGGACAGCTGTGATTTCGAACTGCTGACCTCATGGTTAGCAGTCACACCATAATCCACTACATCACCAGGGCCCAGAATATCAGACAACAAAATAATCATGACTTCCATTACTGTGGAGAACCCTCGTGATGCAGTGGAAACTGAGAGGCGGGTGATGGTAGCTCAGGGGCCGCTCCCTGGTTGGAGGCCATGGCAGACAGCTTCCATGGGGACTACAGTGGAGAAACACTGAGAGAAGTCCTCTCCACCCGTAGGCTCACTATGAGTTGAAATAGACTTAATGGCAACAGATACTTTTGTTATTTAATCGCAAGAACCTACTTGTTTGGCATTGCGTAAGAGAAAGGTCATCTGTCTACATGAATAATCCACTTGAGGTTCCAACATGGTGATTCAGGTCATCATATCTCTAAATCCACTCAGCTCATTAAAGATTGCACAGGTCTGCCCATGGCAGACAGATTTTAAGTAAGGCCCTCCGAAATACTTTAAAGGGACATCTTCATGGTTAATTGCTATACTTAATGCTAGGGTGTTGGAAAATTTTGTTTTAAGTCATTGAATTTTTTTCATGCTGTGAAAGAGATGTTTTACTAAGAAGCCCCAAGTTAAAATGTATTGAGTGTCAATTCTGTATGTGCATGCATAAATGCCAAGAAAAATGATCCTCAATACAGGTGTTGGGTTTTTTAGAATATTACAAGGGCAAAGAATAAAGGATGGAAAATTACTGTATAAATCTATGCGGATTGCTAGGAAATAAGAAGAACATGCAATGAAATAAGAGTTGATTCTAATTTTCACTCTTATATTAATTTAATTTACTATATTTTCAAAGTTTGTGTCAAATATAATATTTGCTCTTTTCCAATATTAAATGAAATGCAGGAGGGTGGACTGATAAATTCTACCATGGAAGATGACAAATTTTAAACCAGATAAAACTAGGTTGCAATGTGTGATTTGCTACTTCGTGACTATGCTACTCTTAGTCACTAATATAAATATGATGAGTCACCTTTTCCTCATCTATAGAATCAGGATCATGATGCCTACCCATGGCATGCATGTGATGATCAGATGCCTTATGCTAAGGGATGATTCCTGGTACACTGTATAGACTACATTTTTGCTTCCAATTCTTCATTCTTTCCAGTATTCACATTCTTGGCTATGTTTGTATCTTTGACAAGTCCTCACCTGTAGGCAGAACATGGTCTCTTGCCTTTTGATTGGGGTGGGGTCACATGATAGGTTTTGCCCAACAGAATGAAATAGATAGAGCTGATCCCAATTCCTAGCATAAGCTTCAAGAGTTCATGCATATTTTTGTTCTGACATGATCCTCTGTTATCACTGTGAAAACATGCTAGGTTTGCTTGCTAGATTCAGAAGGAGAAGAGGAAACATGTGGAATGGACTCTCTCAAACTAGAATGACCCCTCACTACTCATCCCATTCCCATAACCTTGTCCCAGCCAAACCAAAGACACATGAGTAAGTCCAATAAGGAACCGCAGTCATCCAGACAAGTCAAGCACGCAATGGCCATGCCCAGACCTATTAGCTATCATCACAAATTATGGTTCTCCTCCATCACTGTGCATCTGGGTGGTTTGCTACATGCTAATAACTAACTGACAATTCACAGGGTAAGGCCCTGAAGAAATCCAGAATTGAAAAATCATAATACATTAACCTACTGCATACCTGTTTGTATCCATGAGACTTCTTAACACAACTCTATCTACACCTGGAGTTGATCCTGTGTGAACAGTCCACACCGGTTTGCTTGTCTTCTCTTTCACTTTTCAAATTGGATTATGTGCCTTCAAAAAGCTCTTTTTATTATTTTTTATACAAATAGTATTTGTCCATTTTAGAAAAATGAGGAGCAATAATGACAGCTCTTTATGTACTGCGTATTGTGGGCCATCATGTACTCCTATAAATTTCATGATTGGGAGTGTAGGGGTCTAGCCTGTCAATATAGAGATAGTCAATGAGACCTCTGTGTGGGCATGGCTTTCTCTAAGAATTCTGGGAACGCTCATGATATTTCCCTGGTGAAAGTGAGAGACTATCGACTCAGTCACTTGGAGACATTCTGCTGACAAGACACAAAACTCAGTCCCTTGGGATGCTCGACTGACAAGACAACATGGCAGCATGCTGACAGATTCTGGGTCCTGGAGGAGCCAGAAGAGAAAAGAAGTCACATGGGCTTACCCTGATGGAACCAAACCTTTGAAGTCAGAAAAGCCACATAGAGGCCCCTGTAAGTGCTGAGATGCTTCTGCCAACATGGATACACAAGACTCTGTACCCCCTGGCCAGTGATTGTCCTGGCATCACTGCATGTGCCTCATAAATCTGAAGAAGACCTTATAGACTGGAATTATCAGACATATGGTTAATATCAGACTTGTGGGCTTGGACTGAATTGGATTGGAATGCTTTCTCAATGTTCCATTCCTCTTGTATATAAACCTCTTCCTTACATCCATATATGTGTTTATGAATTTGTTTCTCTAGTCTACCCAAATTAACACATGCATAACCATGGATCTACAAGCAAAGGATAGATGAAGGGAGCATATGGCAATTGCTCCTGTGATCTACAGAGATCTGCTGGGTCATATCCCTAAGTTCCTCTCATAAGAAAATAGCAATAAACCAAGACAAAGGGGCATACCAATGGCCACCTGAACTTGGTAAGTAGAATTGGCATTCACTGGTCCCTTGTAGGCTTTCTTACTCATCACAGTGATTCACATGTTTTAAGTAAATCTTCTCAAAAGTATGCTTCCGATACTTCTTAGAAAATAGGCTTAAAAAACCCCAAAGCCTTCTTTGGAATTTTTGTCATAATAAAGCATTACAAACCAAATATTGTCAGTAAAAGACTAGTTAAAAATTGTGTAGTACTCATTCTATAACACACTATGTCAACCATTTAAAGAATAAAGTAGACACAATTGCACTTAAATGAATTACAAGAAATATTACGGTGGGGATGAGACCAAGTAAGAATTTTATATTAGTTTTCACATTCATGCCAGAAGTAAAAAATAATATGTGTACATGTGCTTATATGTGGGCCGATGCTCAGAAAGAGGATTGGGACCTTGAATATCTTCCACAATCCTAAGGGAGCTGTTGATGGGCAAAGAGGGGACAGTGGAGAAGCTGTAGCATCTAGTGTGTGTTGTGTGTCTGAGGAGTGCCCATTTTATTCTGTAACTGTCATTGAGTTGATATCTTTCACAGGAAGAATGCTATTGCATATCACTTATGTAATTAAATATACAAAGAAGAAAAAAATAACCAAATCACCATTTGTGTTTTTTTTTAACTTCTGGGCATAGGTGCATGGATGCAGCTTCCATAGATACAGTCTATAGCACAAGGAAAATTTTCTATTTATTGAGGCACAATCCACATTTAAACCAAGTGCTTGAATTTTGCATGTGCCCAAGTACCTTTTAACATCGCCCATGACAGGATTGTCATTTAAAAATATGTTTGGTACTGCTTTAGAAACACATTTAATCTTTTCTCCATTAATCTGCTTTCCCTAAACCTTTTCCTAATTCTTCTCAAGGATTTCCCACCTGCTGTGCAGGATATACAACAGAGTGAGTCTAATCATGTCTGGAATTGTTTTTATCAGTTTAATCCATACTTGGCAGCTATTTTCTCTCCTTAAATCTTAGACATATTAGTCTGTATGCTGATCAATTTCTCAGTCTTACGTGACATTGGTAACATAAAATAATAAATGGATGGTTGTCTTTGGGAAAATAATGTTCGCTCTTCATACAGTCAGAGTGAGTCTATCTGCTGAATATGATTTAGATCTTTAGATGGTGGGTGCTTTCTACAATTAAATACAATACCCTTTGCCTGTTTGTAGACAGACTATACTTTTTGAAGTTCTTTTCACATAGACATACTTATGAGTTAATTGTCTGTACTGTTTTATGGTCTACTTCGTGGTGATACCTACTCTGATTTGAGGATTCAAACAGGGATGTCAGGTAACTTGACATTGAGTTCTACCTTTTTGTAGTTTGTCCTTAAAAGTCTGGGGATGAGTTTTGCTTGTGATAACAGACCACTCTGGCAGCAGGTACTGTGCTTTGTCTCCTTACTGTGCTGTACAGTGTAGCACTGGGTATTACAGGACACTGCCAGGATCATTGGAAGGCACAGTACGGTGACTTGTTTTATTTGGCTTGGTGGTTATTTTGTCAAGAGTAAGAACCAGAAGTTAGTCTAACCCAGAAGTCTGGAGATATCCGGCAGCCGACTCGGTAGCTCTGATATGAAGCTCTGTCCTTTGATCCATAGGTTGCACTGTGAGTTTGACCTACGTGATTTGGGTCCTGTCTTCATGGTCTCTCTGGAGCTATGAGCTCTAGATTTTGTCAAATGACAAACACACCCAATAAACTTGTGCTAACGAAGCAGCAAAAGCATGGTGTCAGCAAGAAAGATGGTCAATGTGCTAAGTTGGCTGTAATCACAAGCTCAAACACAGCAGTGATGGTGAGGCTGCTGCTGTTTCATTCTGGTGTCCCTAGACTCGCTACGACCGAGAACGCATGCAAAGGCAGCCAACAGCAGCAACTGCGATGCCGCCATGAAACACAGCCCTTTTAGTCAGGACAACTCCACTACTATGAGCTATTTGCAAGCTTTCTCATCAGAGCTATTTCTTGCCTTCAGCAGAGTCTTGGTTGGCTCTCCCATTTACCAACTGCAAATTCAGATGGCTAACTTACCCGCAGATTCCCCATGTCTGTCAAACTTTCCTCATGGAACTGTAGTGGGAAGTAAATGAGATCATCGTAACCAGTCCTGGATCCACCCTGGATCCACCTGAATTCTCATTATGTAAAATATTAAATGTCTGTGCTGTTTAAATCCACCTACCTGACTAGCCTTACAGTGAAAAGCATCCTTTCCCAAATACCACATTTGACTTTGCTGAAGGTTAGGCTTCAAGAGCCTGCTCCCACCCCAGTACTCACCCCTCTGGTGACAACCATCCTTGGGTCTTTATCCTCCTTCCCCTTACTTTGTGACAGTAGGCAGCCTCGTGGAATCTGGACCCCACCCCCACCCCCTACACACACACTCCCCATCCACTAATACGTGTATGTTACTTAATTCTTTTCTCTCAGTTATTCACCATGGAATCCAAATCCCAGGGCCTTACTGTCTACCTCTCTGATGTGCCATTTGGCCTCAAATCTCTGTCCCACGGTTTCTCCCATAGTTGCAGCTGTGACTTTTTTAGTACACATGTACTGCCTGCTAGACTTCCTTTCTTTGTCTACAAGCAGTGCTAAGCCTCTTGCTTGCAAGCTTCACCATTTCTCCATAACTCTACACGAGGATGCACTGCAAAGCAAAAATTTAACAAATGGTGTATTTTCCTTTTTTTGTTTCTTTTTCCCACATTCTTTATTGAGGCAAGATATTAACAATAATACCTACCTAACTGAAACACGTAAACCTCAACTTTCTAGGCCTTTGAACCTTTCCAAAGTTTCTTACTCAGTTCTTTCTTACCTCATTAAAATGGGTACTGTGTGAGATATTCTCCCTGCCCCTGACCAAGATGCTGTAAGCCACTCTATATGACAAGAATAGTACCAAGTCACCTGACTATTGGACAGATGAATAAGTTTCTTTCCCCAATATGGTAGCTATTAGCTAGATGCCACTTTAAAATTTTAAATTAAACCAAACGAAGCGTTCCTTCTTTAGTAGTGCTGATCACATTTTAAGAATTCAATAGCCACATGTGAGGAGCCGTCTCCATGCTGGAAAGCACAGATGTTGGAACATTTCTGTTAACACAGAAAGTTCTATTGAAAAACTGCTGTCCATCATGACAGGTCAAATTTTAAAAGCTGTTTGTCAAAATTCAACTATGGCAGAGATATGGATTTCACTACTGTGATAACTTTTGGAGCATTGAGTTCACATCTCGATTCCATGACTTAACCTTATGGCATTGGGAAAATCACTTCACTTCCTTGAGATTTTGTCCAGCCATCTCTAAAACAGGGATTCAACTGTGTTCCCTACATCCTAGGTCTCTAATGGATTAAAGTTGATACTTTATTGTTTTTGTTGGTGATTTCAAGTAGTGTGCAGAGTAGAGGTGAGCATCGGGTGTCTATTGGCAACTCTTAACTCAGGAAGGAGAAGGTACACCAGTGAGCCCATGCTCCAGGTATTGGGTTTGACCTTGTGTTGTTTTTGACAGATACATCATATGGTCAACTTCTCCTTTTGAACAAGGTGTGACCAAGATCATACACCAATTGTTTAACTATGCTTAAGACTGTTCAACCAGGGCAATGGCCTTAAGATGGACTTTTTACTAACAATGTCACGATTGAGGAGCTGCGATGCATACAGGCCCTTGTTCTACTTGGTGACAGGCATTGGACTTTGAAGACCATGCATAGGGATGCCTTTATCCTCTTGGGTTCATTTGCCAAGATCTACCACTCACCTTGGGACAACACTGTCCTTCAGCACCACTCAGCTGACTCTTAAGTGTTATCACAAGCAATTTGTAAACGATTTGCAAAGTCCCACAATTTATGCCATTTTCCTATGGAAGCAGGCATTAGAAACTCAGCCCCATTTCATTATCCATTTGAATAACTTTTTCAATTTTAAGCTTGCTGCCTAACCATGAGGGCTGAATTATGACTAGATTCTCCCCCTTCTCTCTCGCCTGCTTAGCGGGAGCACTAACTAGATAAATAAAAATCACTGCAGAATAATTGGAGGTGCTTTGGGCTAGAAACCAAACCAGGCCCATCTACAACCTCTGAGCTTCATCTGTCTGGGTCCTTTTTTTTTTTTTTGCCCATAATTTTAGGGGATTCAATTATAATCCTTTCTCCAGGAGCACAGTAGAAGTTTGCATACACCAGCCCCGGGGCATTATTCATCACAATGCATTTTGAGAATGCAAGGAAAAGAAAAATATGTCTATAGTTTTCCCTAAAGCTGTATTTTTCATTTGGAAGCTAAGTCAAATTTTAGCATTTTTAAACCTTCCCCCTTAGTCCCCATCTCAGGCATAAACTATTCTCAGAGAATCCTCATACAGGTGTTAGAGAATGCTCCATTACAGAAGGAGAGCCCACTGACATCTGCAGGAAGAGTCCTTCCTCAAAGAGGCCAAGCAAGCGAAACATTTGTTCCCTTGAAACACAAGCTTTGGGGTCGGAGGGTGAACTTTAGGAAGATTGCCACGAAATGAGAAACAAGTAAATTTGGAGGCGTTTGCTTTCTTTGGCTGCAAGGACATCTCCTAATAGTGATAGCTAAGGAGCCCTCCCGCCTGGCCCAGTGGGTCACATTTTTGACAGCTAAAGGCAAGACCAGCAACTCAAAACCACCAGTCTCTCCACAGGAGAAATGCAGGGCTGGCTACTCCTGCAAAGAGCTACCGTCTTGACAACGCACAGGGGCAGGTAGTTCCACCCTGTTCCACAGAGTCATCGGGAGTCGTATTGATTCGATATCCTGTAGTACAAAAAGTAGACATTGGGCTGTAATTACTGAGCAGTGGTTCAAACCTACCATGGGGGAAGTAAAAGGCTCCTGTACATATTCACAGTCTCGAAACCCCAAGTAAGCCTTGCCACTCTGGCCTGAGGGAGTTCCATTATGTCTTTTCTGCTCACCCTGAGTCACAACACTGAGTGCGTGGGTGAGTGAGTGAAGGAGTGAGTGAGTGAGTGACCACTGAATAATTCCTCCATGCAAGGCATGTTCTAGATGTGGTCAGGTATCGTCAAGTCATGTCTAACTCATAGTGACCCTAAGTCCAACAGAAGGAAACACTGCCCAACCCCGTATTGTCCTCACACTTGTGATGTTTGAGCTTGTTGTAGTCCCTGTGGTGATGCATCTTACCAAGGGTCTTGCTGTTTCTCTGCCCTTCTATTTTACCAAGTCTGATGTACTTCTCCAGGGACTGGTCTCTCATGATGCTATGTCTAAGGTCTCGCTATCCTTGCTTCTAAGGAGCATTCTGGCTTTATTTTTTTTTTTGTGGGGGGGGGGGTGGCATCACTGTCCTCTGGTGGTCATGGGAGCTACCCAGCCTTTCTCCTGGATTTGAACCACCAAGCCCGTGAGTCGCAGGCCCGAACTCAACCACTACACCACCGGGCTCAGCCTGGCTGTACTTCTCCCGAGGCATTTGTTCTATTGGCCGTTCGTGGCACTTTCAGTGTTCTATAACAGCACCCTCATTCAAATGCCTTCATTCTTCTTCAGGCGTCCTTAGTCAATGCCCAACGTTCACAAGCATATGGAGCAATCAAATATACCATGGCTAGGGTTGGATACAGCTTAGTCCTCAAAGGACCTCGTGGCCATTTAGTACTTAAAGAGTTCTTGCTCAGAAGATTGACTTAATGCAATGTGTCATTGGACTTTTTGGCCGCTGCTTCCATGAACTGGCTGTGAATCCAAGTGAGATAAAGTCCTTGACAACTTCAATCTCCTCTGTTTATCGGGATGCTACCTCTTGGCCCAGTTGCGAGGATTCTTGCTTTCTTTACACCAAAATGTAATCCATCATTGTAATCCAAATTGTAACCCGAGGTGGCAATGCCTCATTAGCAGGAGCAGCAAGTGCATCTTGCCCTCTTCACCTTCCACAGGTGAGGCTGTGCCCGATGGGTATCATAAGTTGTTAATCAACCTTCTTCAATTCTGATACCGAGTTCATATAATCCAGCTTCTCAGATGTATTCATTCATTTCAAATTCGTGTAGGCCCTTTGAGGAGAATGGTATAAGAATTCTCACTCTGCATAACACCGTTATCAAGACTATAAACAGCTTAGTCCAGTTTGTAGTAGATGGCATAGGTGGGATTCCATTCTAGGTTGCCTTCCTCCAGAGCTTTAGCTGCTAGACTGTCTGCTCCTGGTTCGTGCACATTGCTTGTCATCCTTACTCTTTTATTTTAACCAGCCTACCTGAAACCCCCCCCTGCAGCTATTCAGGTCCCAGAAAAAAGAGACAGGTTTAATCATAATACATTCAAGCTATGCCCCTAATGTTGGTAGGTCACTGTACAACAATAAAGAGAGGTCCCCCTGTGGTTTCTCTGCAAGCTCAGAAGGCCTGCATGGGGTCACTATGAATCACAATCAACTTAGTGTCGGGGTTAATAAATTAAGTTAAACGCCTTCCGACAAATCGCTCCAGTAAAATAGGTTGCACTCTCTTATCCACTTTGAATGGAAAATGCTGTCTTCATCACCACTTCAAAGAGCAAGTGTGAATTTAGAATTTTGTTCCTCAGGAGTTCTGCTTTCCAACTTGGTGACACAAGGAGAGGAAAACTCTGACCACTGGCCAGTTCCTACCTTCTTTTCAGCCTTTGTCTTTTCCCACACAAGGGATCACACTCACACACATGAACGCCCAGTGCCTACTCTGCCATGCTTCCCACCAACACTTCCCCATTGGGCTTCCTGTGGGTGTACATGTGCATGGGTGTACACGGATGGTCTGACTGACCTGAGAGGCCTCATAGAGACTTTTTGAGGGGACTTAGAGTTGTTTCAGCAGAGAGTGTCCATGGCCTCGATACTCAGAGCATAGTCTACAAGAAGAATGTGTAAGTTCCAACCAGGCACGCCTCCTCGACTCCTGGAATTTCTGATCCCATGAAGAGGAGCTTTATCGTAGCAGAGGGGCAGAGCATGGGTCTATAAAACAGGAAGTCTAACCCAAGGATTTGAATAAACATTTCACCCAGGAAGATGTACAACCTACCCAAAACCTTATTAAAAGGTCCGCAACATCATTAAGCATGAACCGACTTCTCTCGAGTCAGTCCTGACCCATAAGAACCCTGTAAGGCAGGGTAGAACCATCTTCCTGAGAAAATAGACCTTTCATCATTCTCCCTCCAGCTGATTGCTGGTTCTAAACTGCTGACCTTGCCGTCAGCACCACCGGCTCTAAACTACTGTGCTATCCAGGCTCCTGGCCCTAGCCTTTTCAGAACGCCAAGCTCACTGCCATCCAGCCAGGGCTGACACCTAGCGACCCCTTGTGGGTCTCTGGGCCTGTGACTGTGTATGAGAATAGAAAGTCCTGCTTTTCTCCCTTATTTAGCCATTGGGGAAACAAAAATCAAAACTACACTCAAATACTGCCTCCCTCCCCAAACTGAAAAGAAGCAGTAATAACAAGTACCGGCATAAATGGGGAGACATTGGAACCCTTCTGCCCTGCTCGTGGGAATGAAAAATGGTGCTGATTTTTTGGGGGGGGGAATCTGTCAGTTTTTCACAATGTTAATCAAGGTGCTACCACATGAAGCAGCAATTCCCCGCCTTTGCATTTACCAAGAAAAATGAGAACACAGGTCCACACAAAACACGTGCTTACAATTCATCATTGTAGCATGATTCATAAGAGCCCAAAGTGGAAATAATTCGATTGGGTTGCAGAGACCATTAGGAATGGAATTGGTATATGCCGTATTAAGTGTATTTCTCATTTTTTAAGAAAGCATTTTGTGAGAAGTCTTAGTAAATGTTTTAAAAAACTGCTTTTTAAGAAGTATACTATGATAGAAAGGATGTCAGTATTAGAAGCAACTAAACCAAAACAAACCCATTGTTTTCAAGTCAACTCCAATTCACAGGGAGCCTATAGGACAGCAGAACTCCCTCCAAGTTTCCCACGACTGTCAGTCTTTGCAGGGGCAGGCTGCCACGTCTTTCTATCAAGGAGATGCTGCCCGAGGGGGGTGGGGATGGGGTGTTGTCAGCCTTTTATCTGACAGCCAAGAGCTTAACCATGATGCAACAAAGACTGTATTGGAAGCAAATGGGTCTGGAATAACATCCTGGCCCATGTTATTTTTCAACTATGGGGCCTTGGGTCAGTCGTTCAACTCCTTTCCTCAACTACAACTGGGAGTAATTATTTTCTTACTGTTGGGAAAATTAAAGGAGGTAATATTTATAAAGTAACTAATAAAGTACAAATAGCAGGCCTTTAATGAAAGATAGGTAAGCTTAATTAATAATAATGATTGATAATGCCTCATATACTGCCATTTGGGGGGTCTGGAATTAGAACCGTAGCCCACTGATCATCCCCAAAGGTCCCACAGACCAAACGACAGGCTTGAAGTGTTTCCTGAGATTTAAACCTTCTTCATGTTCAACTGGCATGTGAACGTTTTAAGGTTTTCACCTTCCAAAGGCAGGCCACCAGACAAAAGTGATAGGAGGAAAAGCAGAAAGCAACAAGGCATCACCGTGAGAGTAATAGTAGCTTGAACTTCTTGTTGGAGTGGTTCAGAGGTTTTAATACAAGAAAATGAAAAAAGCAATGCTCTCTTAAAGAAATTCATTGACTTTAACAATTTCATCTCCGCACTCATGTGTGCTTCAGAGTGTGGATTGTTAGCAACCAAAAGAATTTGGAAAGATAACATTTTTTATCTTCAAAATATCTTAACTCAATACTGCAGTCTTTTAAAAAAAATCTAAAAGAAGTCTTTGGTGGTGCAAAGGCGCCCTGGTGCTTATGCACCAGGTACCAGATACCAGATACCAGAGTTGGTATCTGCAAGATCAGCAGTTCAAATCCACTAGCCTCTTGGTGGGGGGTGGGGAGGGGAAGTTTTCTTCTCTCAGGAACCCTGGGGACTGCTTATACTCTGCCCTATACAGAGTCAGAGTCAACTTGAAGGCATTTGGTTTTGGGGGAGGCACCATATGTTCAAAGGTTGATAGTTCAAACCTATCCAGAGAAGTCTTGGAAGACAGGTATGATGATCTACTTCTGAAAGTTTGCAGCCTTCAAAAATCCCATGGAGCTGGTCTCTACTGCCAGCAAGGGGTAGGGATTAGTTAGAACTGACTAGATGACAGCTAAGAACAAAAGTCTAGAAAATAAGTTAACCATCCAGAAAAGAGTCCAAGGTAGTATGCTGTCAATGGCTCAGTTATGTGGCCCTTTTTCTCTCCCTAAGGGGGTTTAGAGGGAAACTAGATTTGCATATGAAGGATGGCACCTTCTTGAAGAAGATGGGATTTGAGATAGTTGCCATATAATTTCTCTTTGAAGACATACCTATAATAAAGGCTTAGAGAAGGAGCAAACATGGAAATAGCAGACAGATGTTTGGAGGGCAAAAGGGTGGAACTGGATGCACTGTGAAATGGTCCCTCAATTCCTATATATATTTCACTGTAAGACATGGACTGATACCAGTGTGGCCACTTAATGTGAATTTAATGTTCAGGGGACTGTTTATAAATCAAATAATGATGGCTTCACAGTCCGCTATTTTTGAGGTTAGGATCATGGAATTAGTCACCTTGCTAAGAAAGAAGGAGGTGGCAGAATGTTTTACAATTTTGTACAATTGACTGCATTTCTCTTGTAGAAAAAAATTAACGGGTACTGGGAGAACTTTGAAAGACATAATACACACATAGACAAACATAAAAAATGAGATTAATTTAGTCAGGACACCATCATTTAGATATTATGCTTACTCACCTGTTTTTGTGTATCTTTTCCAAATGTTAACCTGTGTGGAAGAGTTGGGCTAAAGTGCCCTGTTCAATCTCCCTCTCCACATTGAAACACACACATCTCCCCTTTAGATGAAAACAAGATGATCTTCTGTCTTGACTTCCCAATGTTGTGAAAACACAAATACCTCAAGTGGATGTATTTAAAAGCAAAATTTCTTTTTTCATAGTTCTGGACACTAGATGTCTGAATTGGGATCTTAGTATTCATTTTAGATTATTTTCCTTGTTTCTGCCCCTCTCTATACCTCAGCCTCATGTGTGTGCATATCTGCTCTTTTGATAACTCAGAAGTGATGAGATTTACAATTCACCTTACTAATGAGCATAACAGAGAAATTCTGCTTTCCAGATAGCATTTCATCCACAGGTGAAACTCACTGCCATCAAATCCATGTCTACTTATGGTGACCCAAAAGGACAGAATAAAATTGCACCTGTGGGTTTCTAAAACTTTAAATATTTATGAGAGCACACAGCCTCATATGTTTTCTGGTGCATTTGGTGTACTCAAACTCTCAATCTTATGGTTAATCACTAGGGTCCCCATCTATAGGTGTTAGGATTCCATCACATATTTTGTGGGGCACAATTTAATTCTTAACATCTTTTCCTAGAATAATAATAACAAAAAACCCTTCTAGTCATTTTTAATGGCAAAGTAGTTTGGTTCATTAATTAATGTCCAGACAAGAATTTTAATTTAAAGGTCAAACTATATTGAAAGCTAAACGCCTCCTCTCTGCTCTCCATTTTGGCCCATGTAGGCTAGCTGCATGGAGTAGGAAAGAGGAGCTTCTTTTTGATTTCCTCTTCCAGCCTGTCTACCCTTTGGCTTGTGAACTTTGTTTCAGATTCAGGCAGAAAAGGACCATGGCTAGGGAGAAGAAGTAAAGGGAAACAAAAGACATCTTACTTGATGAGGCCGTCATGAGCTGACCTTTGTACTGTGTGGATTTGGCAAATGTGTCAGTTCATTCTGTCTCTCCTGAAACCCTTTTATGGGTTCTTTGAAGATCCCCCACCCCACTCTGCTGCTGGAAACTCCTCAGCTGTAATTCTCTTGAGATGAATGGGAGCCTTTCTTCTGGCTGTTCAGTGACAGTGCATGTCTGAGCCCCTGTGCTCAGAAAGTCTGAGCACATCCAACATGCTTTGCTGAGGTTCTCAGGTAGCTCCCACTGGTCCCTCTTGGAGACTATCTGAGAAAACTGCTTGTAAATTCTTCCTGGCACATCACCTTAAAATCTGCCCCCCCCCCCCGGAGAAAGAAAGAGTGAAGTGCATCCTGGCCCACCAAGCCTTGAGGACATTCTCCCCTCTCAGAACAGCCAATGCACAGAAAGGTCGAGATGGCCAGCTCCACTATGAGACACGACATCCCTTGCTGACCCAAGGCCCTATGGGATACAGCATTGGAGACACAGTACGGGACTGTAGATGGTCTGAACCCACCACAAGAGGAAAACCCTAAGGGCATGCAGCAGAGCAGCAAAGGGATGAGAGCATGGAGGTCCTGAGAGTGTGCCAAGAAGAGACTTGGAAGCCAGGGCATGGAAACCCATTGGACTCGACCGGAGTTCACTCCTAGAGGTCAAAAAACAGATCTTAAACTATTTACAGGTTTTCATTTATTATCACTATTATTATTTGTATACTTTCTGGACATTTTTGTTGTTGTTGTAGTCATCATTTTGTTTTCCTTTGTCACTTTGTCTTGCTATGTCTTTTTTTTCATACATATTATTATCTCTGTAGGTCTATCTATATAAGATAGGCTGGATGATAAGTCTGGAGGAGAAAATGATGGGACCAATGGTTCCAGGAGAATATGGCATAGGGGGATAAAGGAGGGGGTGTAGACCAACCCAGAAACAAAGAAACAGCAAGTGATCCAAAATCAGTGGCAAGGAGGGTATGAGAGGCCTGGTAGGGATTGATCAAGGGTAGGGTAACCTAGAGAAATTATTTAAACTCAAACGAAGGCTGAGCATTATAGTGGGACAAGAGGGAAGTAAAAGGAAATAGAGAGAAGTAGTAGGAGGCAAATGGCATTTATAGAGGTTTAAATACAGACATGGGCATAGATAAATATATATGATGATGGGTAAATAAATTTATGTGCACATATTTATAGATCCAGTAATAAGGCAGCAGATGGACATTTGGCCACCACTCAAGTGCTTCTTTGATGCAAGAACACTTTGTTCTATTAAATTGACATTCCATGATGTTCACCTTCCCGATACAATTGCAGAAGACAAAAGTATGCATATGCAATTATGGTGATGAAAACTGATGGTGCCCGGCTATCAAAAGATACAGTGTCTGGGGTCTTAAAGGCTTGAAGGCAAACAAGTGACCATCTAGCTCAGAAACAACAAAGCCCACATGGGAGAAACACACCAGTCTGTGTGACCATGAGGTGTCAAAGGGATCAGGTATTAAACTTAAAAGAACTAAAAATTTTATTATTGTAAATGAAGATGAATACAGATTGGAGACCCAAAGTCCATCTGTAGGTAATGGATTTTCCTTTACAGAGGGACCCCTTGAAGGAGATGTACCAGTTAGGGGCAGTGTAGCAATGACAAAGTATACAACTTTCCTCTAGTTCTTTAATGCTTCCTCTTTCCCACTATCATGATACCAGTTATACTTTACAAATCTGGCTAGACCAGAGGATGCACATTGGTACAGATAGGAACCAGAAACACAGGGAATCAAGGACAGCTGCTCCCTTATGCCCAGTGGTGAGAGTGGTGATACTTTGAGGGTGGAGGAAAGGTGGAGTAGAAAGGGGGAACCAATTACAAGAATCTACATATAATTTCTTCCCTTGGGGACAAATAACAGAAAAGTGAGTGAAGGGAGACATCAGATAGTGTAAGATATGACAAAGAAATAATTTATAAATCATGGGTTTATGGGGGGAAGGAGAAAAGAGGAGCTGATGTCAAGGGATTAAATAGAAAGCAAATGTTATGAAAATGATAGGGCAACAGAAGTATAAATGCGCTTGACACACAATGGACTTATGTACGGATTGTGATGACTTCTATAAGCCCCCAATTAAAGGATTAAAGAAAAGCGAAAATGTCTGCCTCACAAAACATTTGAATTTCTTAACCATAATAACGCTGTCCTTACTTTTGTCCAAACTACAACCCCCTCATTCTTTTCAGACTTCTCTGATGTGAGTCAGACTCACACCAGAGGATATACAAACTTCTCTGGGTGGTCTCACTGAGACTCTTTTAACCAGCTAAAACGAGGGTAGGGGTACTTATAGACCACCAATTAGTTTATCTCTAAACAAATCCTCTTCTCTTCACATATGTCACTTCAAATGCTTTTTATATACTTGATATGGATGGGAGATTCATCTGTAAGTCTGTTTTGTTCACATCCATTTTGTCAATCCTGCAAGGTGCTCACACATCTACTATCTCTGGGTCTCAGTTTAACTTGAGACCAAGGTCGTGTGTGTATGTGTGTGTGAGATGTAAATCATATACTTATTGTTGACAATGTAGTGGGTTGCATGTTGGACTGCTAATAGCAAGGTCAACAGTTTGAAATCACTAACAGCTTGGCAGGAGAAAGGTGAGCATTCAACCTATTAGTTTCCAACATTTTATACATTTTTTGGTTTGTACTGTTTTGTTTGGGTTATTTTATGTTCCTGCTGAGATATATCTCAGAGATGTTATGTCATTGGAGGACACCCTCTTGAAGTAATGTTATATGGTTTTTTCCATTTTCCAGTATATGAAAGTAAAGAGTGATGAACCTATAGGGACAGCATGTAGAATAAGGGTTTCAGGGAGAAAGAGGTATAGTAGTGGGGGGTAAAAGGAGACCATGTCAAGGAACCCATGTAGAAAAGAATGGCTGAAAATTGATTGTGGTAGCAATTGTACAATTCTGCTTGACAATGAAATGGTATATGTATTAAATTCAAATTAATAGTAATTCTTTAGTTATAGTCTCAGAAACCCACCAGGGAAGTTTTAGTACAGAAGGGTTGCTAAGTGTCAGAATCAACTTTATGGACATGAGTTTTATACTTCCATACTGCATGAAAAGCAATAGTAAAACAGGAAAGCAATGGATAACTATATTCAGCAAAGGGCTGACAGCAGTGTTTGGTTTCATAGATGGTCTTTTTGTACATTGGATATGAGAAAAGTGTTCCCTTGTGGTTCAATGGGGGCGAGTTGACTTGAAAACTGCTTGGTCAGTGATCTTTAAGCTTTAATGAGCAACTGAGTTACCTTGGGATAGTGGTTAAATGCAGGTTCAGTAGGTCTGGGATGGGGCATTTTTAATAAGCTGATGATAATAATACCGCTGATCTGCAATCATAAGGGAGAATCAAGTGTTCCGAATTGGGGCCTAGTAGAAATGTGTAAGACCTAATGTACTGTAGGTGTTGAAGTTATAATTACAGATTTACTTGCATAATGATTTTCCTGCTATAATGTGCCTGAATTCTGGTTTGATTAAAATAGGAAACTATAGTCAAGAATAACAATTCATGAAACTCACTTATTAGTTCATTAAAGACATGTTTAGTGATAACAAGTAGGTATCATACCATGTACATGTTTATAAAGTAAAGGACTAGAAAAGTATAATTGAATAAAATTATTACTCTTTTAGAACGGATGCTACCTCCTTCCATAATTTTTGCATTTTCCCTCAGGTTCAAAGATATTGTTACAATCATTATAAACTATGAATTAGGATATCATCTTAATCCTAGGATGTGAAAGAATATAAATACTATCAAAAACTAACTGCCACTATTCCCTTTTGACTGTAACTCAGCTCAGTCAATGGAATAAGAATGGGCATGTGTGCCACTTGCAGGCCTGGTCCAAACAAATATCTATCAATGATTTTTCTAGAGTCTTCTTCCATTGGCATGTGGTGGAGAACTTAGAAATCCTAGAAGCCACATATTTAAAATTATGTAACCCTATATATGCTAAAATTTGTGTCCCTCGGTCTTTATAGGAAGGAATACAATCTAATCCAAAAGAAAACCCATGTTAGACTGTAAATGAATGAGAAATAATTTTCTATTGTAATAAAACTCTGAGACACTGCTATTGCAGCTGCTGATATAACTCTAGGAAATCTTATTTTATATTGGAATATTTTTTCTTATTGACATATATGAGCTCTGTGTATTATTAAATATGTAGTAAAAATTTTATCATATATCTTGTCAAAAAATTACTCAGCTTACTGTTTGCATTTTAAATTATCTTTGTTGCATTTTTGGATGTATAAAATTTTAATTTTATACAATGGGCTCTAACACTAATAATATTTATTATTTTACTTCTGTGCCCTTCAGGTTATAAGGGTATTTTGGAATGTTGAAAATATAAATTTAATTATCAATCTCTCCAGTGACACTTAATGCCTGGTTTGGGGGTTATCACATTTGAAACTAAATAGATTTTTTTCAAATAGTCATAGTAAATGAAAGTTTCCATAGCACGAGGAAAAGAAAAAGAGTAAAATCATGTCTGATGGAAGAGATTAATCCCTTACCATTACAGAAAAAATTCTGGTTAAAACTCATGTAAGTAAAGCTTATCTTTATAGTTTTGCTAGCATATGTTTTCATCCCCACCCCCTACCACAAACCAAACATTCCTATGACAGTTCCTGATTGGCCAAGAATTTTCAAGGAACCCTTTGGATTTTGGGTCTCTCGGGTATTGGACATTCATGATGTCACCCTTCACCTTCTCTTTCACATAGAAGCTATGCTGGCCTTCCTCCTAGTCCTTTGAATAGGTTCCATGAAAACCAGAATCTGTAATACCATGAACCAAGCTCCTTTAGATTTGAAATCATTACCTGTGCTATACTTAAGCAACAATGAATGGGAAATTTTAAGCGACTTGGTGAAAAGATTCTAAAATCATGTTATCTCAGGCAGTCTCACTCCACCTGTGGGTAGGGATCACCTTGAGTCAGAAAATGATCTATCTTAGTATGTAGCTTTTAATATGATAACAAACCCAAGTGATCCAATAATATTTTTCATTTAGCAAGTTGAATTTAAGTTTCCGTCACCTTATCTAGCATGATAACTCATTTGTGTTAGGATAATATCTATGTACCTATAAAGAAATCCAGCCAATACAACTAGTATTCAAATAAATACACCAACCACAAAAGTTAGTGATGAAGAAATTGTAGAGTTCAACCAACCTCTTCAGTCTGAAATTAATCAAATGTGAAATTAAGATGTAGTGATAATTATTGGTGATTGAAATATGAATATTAGAAACAAAAAGGAAGGAATAGTAGTAAGAAAATATAACCTGGGTGATAGAAACCAAGCTGAAGATCATATGATAGAAAATGAATTTTGCAAGACCAATGACTTCTTCATGGCAAATGCCATTTTTAAAGAACATAAAGAACATAAGAACACATGTATACTTCTCCCCGTGGGAAATACAGAAATCAAATTGGCTATATCTGTCGGAAGAGATGAGAGAGAAGCTCCACCTGAGCAACCAAAATGAGACCAGGATTGACTATGGAACACACCCTCAATTGTTCATATGTAAGTTCAAGTTGAGGCTGAAGAAACAAGTCCATGAGAACCAAAATTTGATTTTGAGTACATCTCACCTAAGTTTTGGCAACATTTCAAGAGCAGATTTGAATCTTGGAACATAAATAACAGAAAGATTGATGAGTGACGAAATGACATTGAGAATATAATATATGAAAGAAAAGTAAAGGCCATAAATAAATAGGAAAGAAAAGATCAAAGTGGATATCAAAACACTCTAAAACTTGCCCTTGATGGTAGAGGAGCTAAAGTAAATGAAAGACACGATGACATCAAAGAGTGAACAGAAAATTTTAAAGGGCAGCTTGAGAAGGTTAAGTAAAGGATGATAGTGAAATGTGCAGAGATGGAGTTAGAAAACCAAAATATGAGTGCATAAGCAAATGCGGTGAAGAAAACTGATGGTGTCCAGCTAACAAAAGAGAGAGCATCTTGGGGTCTTAAAAGCTTGAAGATAAACAAGCAGCCCTCCAGCTGAGAAGCAACAAGGTCCAGATGGAAGAAGCACACCAGTCTGTTTGATTATGAAGTGTCAATGAGATCAGGCATCAAAGAACAAAAAAATCATATCATTGTGAATGTGAGGAATGTGGAATGGATACCCAAAGCCCATCTATAACATCTAATAGAGTGCCACACTCTGTCTCCCAGGTTTATTTTTGGTATTCCCTGGGGGGTTCGTCAGTCTGCTCCCCCTGCTGCTCTGCTGCATGCCCTCAGTGCCTCACCCCAGCATGATGGGGCCAGACTGTGCAGTATTTCCTCACTGTGTCTCCAGTGCTGTCCTGGACAGCATCATGAGGGACGTCACATCCTCGGGTGGGGCCAGCCCTGAAGTCATCCCCTTGCGTTGTCTGATCCAAGAAGGAACATCATCCTTGGGACTTGTAGGGTCAGGATGTCCTCTCCTCCCTCTCTATCCCTTCGCATTTCTCCCATGTGCTCTACTCTGACACTCCCCTCTTCCCACGTTGTAATCCAGTTCTATTCTCTGAAGTGAATTCTTCTGGGAAGGGAGATAGGGAGGCACATAGTTGGGATTGGGGCCAGACCTGCAGATCTCTCTATTGGTTCCCTGGTACATACTGGTATGTTGTATTCACATCATGGTGCATTGGGTTGAAGCCACGTCTCTCTCTTCCTCTCCTGTGACCACATAAAAAAATACCCTCCGCTTGAGCGGATTCGTGCCCTGCTCCCCTCCTATCCATATCTTTTTCTCTCTCTCTTTCGTGCCCCCCCCCACTTATTTAGTGGGCTGCCATATGTATCCCTGGATTGAGTTTGGACCCTGCCATAGCTGCTGAATCTCACCCTAGAGTTGTATATATGTGGTAGCTTTTCTCCTATACTCCAATTTTTTAAAGCTCACCTCAATGGACTCATGTACTTATACTTCTGTGCTTGACTTGCCTCACTTAGTATGATTTCTTCCAGTTCTCCCCATGCAGCAATGTGCTTCATGCATTCAGCACTACATTTTTGGGATGTATAGTACTCCATTGTATGTCTGTAGCACAGTTTTCTGATTTATTCATCTGTTGATGGAAATTTGCAATTTTGAACTGTGCTGTGATGAACATTGGAGCACAGATGTCAGGCTTTGATTTGTTTCTTGCTTCTTCTGGGTATATACCCAGTAGCGGGATTGCTGGGTTATATGGTAGTTCAACCTCCATCTGTTTTACATATTGCCAAACCAATTTCCATAGTGACTGCACATCCCTACAGGTTCACCAGGAGTGAATGAGAGTTCCTGTCTCTCCACAGCCCCTCCAACACTTGTTACTTTCTGACTTTTTGAATTGGACTATCTTTGAGGGTGTTATATGGCAAGTCATGGGGGTTTTAATTTGCATTTCTCTTATGGCTAATGATCGGGAACATTTTCTCATATATTTATTGGCCATTTAGATTTCTGCCCCTGTGACACTTCTGTTCAGGTCTTTTGCCCACCTCCTTAGTGGAAAATTAGTTTTTTTCTTATTTTAAGTTCGCAAAGTATTCTAGATTTTAGTAATAAGGTCTTTGTCTGATGTAGCATTGCATAAGGTGCTTTCGCAGTCTGTGGGCTCTCTTATTACTGTCTTGTTGGATTCTTTCAATGCACACAGGTGATTTACGTTCAGATAGTTGTTCATTTGTGGTTATTCTGTATTAGTATCCTTCACTATATCTGATAGTCTATGAATTTCCTGTGCCAAGGTTCTCAGGTTTTCCCAATTCCCTCATTAGTGGCCCTAATAGTTTGGGGGCTTTCCTTAAGGTCTTTGTACTACCTTGAGTTTATCCTTGTGCTTGGAGTCTTGCTTCATTTTTTGCAGGTAGATAAGAGATCCATTTTTTCCAGCACCACTATTGAAGAGGACATCCACTTCCCATCTGATATTTTGGGGGCTCTTGTCAAAAATCCCTTGCCTTTATGCTGATGATTTTATTTCTGGGACTTCAGCTCTTTTCCGTTGGTCTGAATATCTGTCGTTACAGCAGTACCATACTGATTTGAACATTGTGGCTGTACGTGTTAGTCCAGGTAACCTAGAGAAACAAATTCATAAACATGCATATGTATATAAGGGAGAGGTTTATATATAAGAGGAATGGAACATTGAAAAAGCATCCCCACCCAGTCGAGTCCAAGCCCACAATTCTGATATTAGCCCATATGTCCGATACCAGCCTATAAAATGTTCTTCAACGTCATGAAGCACATGCATTGAGACCAGGACAATAAAAGGCCAGTGGGTATAGAGTCTTGTGTATCCGGTGGTGGTGGAAGCATCTCAGCACTGGCAGGGGCTGCTCTGTGACTTCTCAAGAATCTCAGCACTGGCAGAAGTTTTTACATAGCTTTTCTAGTTTCAGAGGTCTGATTCTATCAGGGTAAGCCCATGTGGCTTCTCCTCCGGGATGTCTCACAGGGAGTCAGCCTTGTCTCTTGTCAGTAGAGTGTCTCCAAGGGACTGAGATGAGAGATAGTGTCTTCTTCCTCCAAGAAGGAATTACCACATGTCTCAGAATTCTCAGGAGAAAGCCATGTCCACACAGAGGTTTCATTGACTAGCTCTAGACTGAAAACGTAGACTCCACCCCTACACTCCTGATCCTCAAATTGACACCAGATTAGGTGACTGCCACACTGTATAATACATGCTAAAGTCAGTAGAGCAAACCCTTCAATTTTGTCTTTCTTCTTGAAGAGTTCTCTACTAACTCTGGGCTTCTTTTCTCTCCCTATTAAGTTGGTATTCATATCAGGATAGCATTAAACTTACATAGTTCCGCTGCCAGAGCTGATATTTTTACTATATTGAGTCTTCCAATCCACAAACATGGGATATTATTCTATTTGTTGAAGTCACTCTTGGTTTCTTGTAGTAGTTTGCTATAGTTTTCCTCATACAGATCTTTTATTTTTTAATCAGGCATATCCCTAAATATTTCAATTTGAGTTTGGTGATATTAAAGAATACTACCTTTTTAATTGCCTCTTCTCTGATCTTGTCTGATGTGTATAGCAGTCTGATATACTTCTGTATCATCTTTCCTGTATCATGTATCCTGCCACTGCCATATTCCTCTATTACTTCAAACACTCTACTTGTGGAGTTTTGTGGATTTTCAATGTATAAATCATATCATCTATGAATAATCTTAGTTTCACCTCTTCCTTCTCCAGTCAAACAGTTTTAATGTTTTTTTTCTTTGTCTTCTGTTGTTAAGTAAGACCTCCAGTCAAGCACTATGATAAATAGGAGTGGTGACAAGGAATATCCTTTCCTGGTCCCCTTTTTCAGTGGAATTATTTTAATCTTTTCTCCATTGATTACCATGTTGACGGTTGGATTTTCATATATAGCTTATATAACTTTGAAGTGTTTTCTCTCTATACCTATCTTCTTGAGTGTCTTAAACAGGAATGGGTGTTAGATGTTGTTGAATGCCTTTTTCTACATCTATCAATATTGCCATGTGCTTCTTACAGTTTTTGATGTCAATGGTGCAAATAACACTAATGATCTTTCTCATGTGGAACCATCCTTGCATCCTGGTAAGGATCCCACTGGGTCATGGTGAATTTTTTTTTGTTTTTAATATGCTGTTGTATTCTATTGGTCAGTATTTTGTTAAGGATTTTTGCATCGATGTTCACGAGGGATATTGGTCTGTAGTTCTCATTTCTTGTGGGATCCTTGCTCGTTATAGGTATCAGAGTTATACTAGCTTCATAGAAAGAGTTTGAGAGGTTTCCTTCTTTTTCTATGTTCTCGAAGAGATTGTAGGATCAGTGTCAGCTCTTCCCTGAATGTTTAGTAGAATTCTCCTGTGAAGTCATCTGGCCCAGGGGATTTTTTTTGTTAGTAATCTCTTGGTAACCTCATGTATTTCCTCTATTGCTATGGGTATGTTGAAGTTCTTGACCTCTATCTGGGATATTCCAGGGAGGGTTTGTTTTTCCAAGTATTTTTTCATGTCTTCCAAGTTGTTGAATTCACTAGAGTACAGACCTTCATAGAACTGTGTAATTATCCTTTTGATTTCATTAGGGTTAGGTGTAATGTCCCCTGTTCATCCCTCATCCTTGCTATTCAAATTTGTTCCTTCCTTTCTTTGGTTAGGTTTTTCAGTAGTCTGTCAATTATGTTAATTCTATTAAAGAAGTGTGGTGGTCATGTGCTTATGTTAATTTCATGATTGAGATATAGGGGTGGTGTGTCTAGCCTGTTAATCTCGAGATAGCCTTTGAGTAGCCAATGAGACCTCTGTGTGGGCATGACGTTCTCCTAATATATCTGGAAGATCTCATGCTATTTCCCTCTTGAAGATGAGAAGCTATCTCTTCAGTTGTTGGGAGTTAGTCTCGGAGATGATGAATCACAGACAAGACAAGATGGCAGCATCTGAGGAGCCAGAGGAGAAGCCACACGGTTTTGCCTTGATGTAGCCAGAGCTCTGACGCTGAAGAGACCACGTGGAGAGCCCTGCCAGCGATGAGTTGTTTCTGCCACCAATGGATGCTGTTGATGGACTCTGAATCCTGGAAGCAAGGAACCATGGGGAGACCCCTGCCAGCGTTGGGATTCTGCAACCACTAACCTGTGACTTTGTGAGTAGGAAGGAGACTCTATGGTATCAGGCATATGCCCTAATATCGGATTTATGACTTTGAAGTGGACTGGGTTGGGCTGCTTTCTCAGTGTTCCATTACTTTTGTATATAAACCTTTTCCTTATATCCATATGTGAGTCTATGTATTTGTTTCTCTTGTTTACCTTGTTTACAAGAAGCAACATTAAAGTAGCTGCATTACAGTAATTTTCTCATAGCCTTCTTTTATTTCCTCTCCTGTATCTCAGCTCTGATTCATATTCTTTCTTTCCTTTTGCTATTATTAGAATTGCCCTGTTGACTCTGTCCCAATTGGTGTAGACTTTATTCCAGCATACTAACAAGTCTCTCTTCCTTTTTCATGTGTACATGTGTAGCTATCAACCTCCCTTTGATAATCCCAACGCTTGGGGTATGTCATATTTTCAATCTCATTGGTTTCTAGAAAATTCCTGATTTCATCTCTGATCTGGGCCAGTATCCACTCTTTTTGCAATAGAGAGATATGCATCCTCCAATTGTTTGCCCTTCTTCTCTTCATCGCCCTTTTGCCGATTTTCAGCTTTATGACACAGTAATCAGAGAGAGAAGTCTGAATTCTCCCTCTGTGCTTGAATTTATTCCATTTCAATATATGTCTCAGCATGTGATCTATCTTCATGTATGTGCCATGGGGACTTAAAAATAATGTGGGGTTTTTGTTTTTGTTTTTTGCATTTGGGTGGAAAGTTCTTAAAATATGCATCAGGTCAAGTTGTCCAATTGTGCTGTTTAGATCTGTAGCTTCCATGTTGAGTTTCTTACCCTGTGATCTGTCTTTTTCAGTACAGTGTATTAAAGTCATCTACTATAATTGTTGAGCCTGTAATTTCTTTTTCATCTTTTGGAGTGTTTGATTTGTGAATTTTGTGGGTAACTCATTGGTTGCATATATATTCATTATGCTCACTGTTTTTGGTCTACTGTTCCCTTAAGCATTATATAGTGCCCCTTCCAGATCAATTTTGTCAGAGATTAAGATTGCTACCCATGGTTTTCTTACATTGCCATTTTCTTGGTATATTTTTCTCCAATCTTTAATTCTCTACCTGCTTTTGTGTGCTACCTTGAGATGTGTCTCCTGTAGGCAAAAGATTGATGCGTTATGTTTTCTGAGTCAGTTTGTTAGCCTCTGAGTTTTAATGTCTGAGTTCAGTCCACTGATAATCAGTGTTACTACATCCATTGTGTACTCTGATGTCATCTTGTACCTCTTGTGTTGGATTTTTTTTTACCTACCCATCTTATCCATTTGTGTATATGTGGTGTGTGTGCTTCATTCTTGCCTTCTTTCCACTATTGAGATAATGCTATCTTGGGGGTTATTTTCTCTTTGTCACCCTCTGGGTGGAATTGTTCTCTGTGTTGGTTTTTTTTTTTTTTTGCACTCTGTGAGTTTGTATCTTTTGCCCATACTGGGTCAGTAAGGATATTTTGTAGGTCTGAGTTTCTTTTTATGTATTCTTTGAGTTTTTCCTTGTCTGGAAGACTCTTACTACTCCATCTATATTAATAGATAATTTGGCTGGCTATAGTATTCTTGGGTTTTTGTTGTCTTCCTTCAATTTTTGGAGTATGCTACTCCATTCCATCCTCTTCTTCATCATGTCTGCTTACAAGTCTGAACGTATTCCTATTTGGGAATCTTTATATGTGACTGTTTGTCTTTCCCTAGCTGCTATTCCATTTTCTCCTGTTCCTCATAGTTGCATAATTTAACTCTTATGAATCTTGGTGATTTCTTGGAATTCAGTCTGACTAGTGTTCTTTTAGCCTCCTGAATGATTGCCTGATTTTCATTTATTAAGCTCAGGAAATTTTCCTAAGAATTCACTCACTATTTTTGCTGTTGGTTTCTTTGTTATGTCTTGTTCTGGTAGTCCAATTATTCTAGTATTATTCCTCTTCATAGCATCAGACATGGCCCTAAGGCTTTCTTCATTCTCTGATTGTCTTATTTGACTGCTTTTCCTGTTTGTTGAGGTCTACTTGATTATCCTCTATGTCACTGGTGCGATTTTCTGCCTCCTTGTTGGCAAGATCTGTTCATTTGCTACTGGATTTCATTATTTCCTTCCTTAAGTCTTGTATTCCCCTTTGATGTGTTGCTTTTATCTCCTCTATCATTGCATCCTTTCCCTGTATTCTTCCCTTATATCCTGTATAACTCCAAAAAGCATTCTGAAAATTTCCTTCTGTGGCAAGTCAATATCTGTTTCTTCTATGCACATTGTTAGGTTTGAGACTTCTTCCAGCACTGTGTTGTTCCTCCTTTTTCATTGAGGTTGTTGGGGCTGGTTGCTGTTTACAAGCCACTTTAGAGGAGCCCAGCACCATCTTCCAGAGCTGAAGAGCACTGGGCTCTCTCTTAGGGGACTCCTATGAGGAATTCTACAAACTAACTGCCGGTAGCTGCACTGTGTGTATGTGTGTGTGGGGTGTGTGTGTCAGGATATTGTTATATCTCCCTATGGTTTTGCTCTTACTCTAATTGACCACAATTTCATTTTTTGGCATGAGTTGGATATTCCTATCATGGGACATTGATCTGGTGGTTGTGGATGCACGAGTGTGGCATTTCACTGGATGATCTTCCAATAAACTGTATTCATGTATCTCATGGTTCTTAGAGCACTCGGGGGGAGCATGTGGTGCTTTCCTCTGCAACTGAAGTGTTGCAGAGAGTATGTGAGTGTACCCTTCCTGGTGAAGAGTACCATAGAAGACAGGTGGGATTACTCTAGTCTGGATATTGGAGGGTGTTCCCACAACAGTGTGGAGCACCACAGACAATGAGCAGAAGATCCCCCAGTCACTTCAGGGTGTAGGCTGGAGTTCCCCAAGCCATTTGAAGGGGAGATCTCCCAGCAACTTAGGGTATGGTGGAGAATGGGTATAATTTCACCAGCTGCATGTAAAGCCAATAAGTGCAGGTGGAAGCTCCCCCAACTGGGCTGTCAGTGTTGCCTAATGCTGTGGAACGGAGTGGCCTGGAGGCTGGTAGTGTCTTATGAAAGGAAAGAGAGGGAGAAGAGAAGAAAAAGAGAAAAAGGAGAAAACAAAGATAAGAGGAAAAACAACAAACTAACACGCAAATAAATGCAAACATAAAACAAATAGAAGGAAAATAGATTAAGAGATAGCTGTTCTTCAGTCTGGGTCATGTGTAGTACAGTCTCATGCCTTTCACAGCACTGTCACAGGAGGAAGGCTGGAGCTGCCCCGCACACACACTGGGTGGGCAGGGTTGCCTTATCAGAGGGTAGAAAACCAGCAGTAGCATGTGGAAGGAAAGAGAGGGAGAGTAGAGAAACCGTGAAGAAAGAAGAGAAAAGAGAGAGACCAGAAAAGAGAAAAGATGGGGGAAAACACTCTCCCTAAAATTGACTGTGGTGGGAAAGAAGGAAGAAAAAAATAAAGAGTAAAGAGATAGCTGATCCCTGAATGTGGGGCTGGAGGGGTTTGAACACTGCCACAAGGTGGAAAGTTGGTGTGCCTTTTTAGTGTAGGGTTATACCTGTGCTGGGCAGAATTGCCCTAGTTGGCAAGAGCACTACTGAGGCCAGGCTGAGGTTTCCTTGGCAGTGTACAGCACTGTAGAGGGATGTCCCAGCTGCCTGTGTCTTGTGCAGCACTCCCACAGAGAGCAGGCTAGAGCTACCCCTGCTATTTGGGTAGAGTTGTCCTAGGAGGAAGGTAGTGGACTAGAAGTCAGCAGGAGTGTGTGAAAGGAAAGAAGCAGAGAAGAGGAAAAAAGAAAAAAGAAAGAAAGAGAAACAAATTAAAACTGGGCCCAATGTGGCTAACTGTGGTGGGAAAGATAGAAGGGAGAGAGAACCAAGAGAGAAGAAAAAGAGTAGTATGTAAGGAGATAACTGAGACTTGATCTCCTGATGTTGGCACTGGAGGAGTTCCAACTCTGCCATAATGTAGCTGGGTGGTGTATGGTTTCACAGGGTGGAATTTCCCTGGAAGGCAAAATCACAGCAGATGTCAGGCAGTACTTCACACAGTGGTGTTGAGTGCTGGCGTTCACTGGTACAACTGCCTTGTGCTTTGTGCAGCACTGCAGGGGGCTGGGAGGGTCTTCCCTCAGCCATGTGAAGGGCCCCAGGACAGGCAGGACCTCCCCAGCTGTGTGTATAGGATCACTGAGAGTGGACAGTAGTTCTCCCCATTGGGTCTGCTGTGCTAGCTTTGCCAGGACTGCTGAAGCCCTAATAGCTCAGAGGGTTGTTTTTGTTTTTTTTTTCATTCTCCCACCCCCATAGCTGGAATTAAGCTATTCTGAAACTGAGACTTACTCTATGGAAGTCTTTGCTATGTTAATAACCTCTGGGCTCTGTAGCTAACTTCTGACATTCCTTAGTATTAATTCCTTATGCTAATGTCTGTTAAAGGACTCATTCTACCAGTTGTCTTGGAGTCAAATAAAGAGCCTGGCATTTGCAATTTTTATCAAGAAAATATTGTTTCTCTCTTTTTATATTGGGCTTATAGAGTGTCTTGATGTCGGGGGGCGGGGGGGGGGGGTGGTGTCATGCTGACACCCAGAGGAGGAGATCCAGCTCATCAGAGGGATGTCTTTCTTTTCAGCCAACTGGAATGAAATTTGCCTCCTGGACTATGACTATCTGCTTATTTCCTGCCACACCATGACCTGACTCAGGTAAATCTCCCTACTTCTTTCCAATTGCTTCAAATCTATGGCGACCCACTGACACTGCTCCCCAGGCTATGAGCTCAAGGCAGCCAACAGCACTGGTAATTCTGCTGTGGGGTCCTGTGATTGGGTCTCAGAGGTTCTCCTCCTGGCTGGGATTATGCCCCCTTTAGGGCACCAGCCTGGGGAAATCTCTACTTCCTGCCAAACTAGTGCACAGGCAGCAGATCATCCGGGGTCCATAAGCCCAGCACACCAAACCTAGAGCAATTTAGAGCATTGTTGCTTCACTTTGTGAGTGGAATTTTTAAAAGCAGGATTCAGGTTTGTACCCTGATTCTAATTTCAGGACTCTGCCTCCCAGTCTCCTTCACCGTACCTCCCAATTTTCTGGCCTGGCAACAGGAGTTTCTGGGCTGGTGAATCTAACTAGATGCCCTCTTCTTCCATCTCCTCAACATTTCTGCTCAGCACTTTGACATCTTTTATTTCATTTGTCCCTCATAAAACACCTCTATGCAGAAATTACTATTCATTTAGCTCAAGGTCTAAAGAAACCAAAGCTCAGAGACATTGACTTGTCTAAGTTTACAGATCTAGTTGTAACAGAGAACTTCTACCCATGTTGCCTAATTTCACACTCGCCACCACTGAGTGGCTTCTGACTCATAGTGATCCTGTCAGACATGTTTTGCTGCATACTGTATTTCAGAGGCAAGCCCTGAGCCAGGACATGGGTCCTTGTCCACATAAAGTTAGTAACTAGTGACGAACGCATGAAAGAATCAAATTACATAAGTATGTAAGTTCAATTGTGGCAAATAATATGGAATATTATAAAATAGAGAATGTGAAGGGAGAACTATTTTGTTTTGATAGTGTGGTCAGAAAAATTCTCTGAAGAAGAAGCAGGTAAGAAAAGATTTCAAAGCTAAGAAGGCATTGGGCAAGAGTATCGAGTACATGTAGGGTAGGTGGATTCCTGATAGAGCATGATGTCAATTCCCTGCAATGAAAATTTACTGACAAATTTCAGAAGCTGAAAATCTCATCTGTCTAGTTAATGTCAAAGCCGAAACCAAGCTCACTGCTCCTGAATCCTTGCTGACTCAGAGCAATACTGTAGGACTGGGTAGACCTGTCCCAGAAAGTCTCCGAGACGGCAGCTCTTTAAGGGTAGATGTCTCCATCTTTCTCCCTCTAAGTGGCTGGTGGCTTCACACTGCCGAACGTGTGGTTAGCAGGCCTATGTGTGATCGCCACGTCATTCGGGTGCTCCACTATGCCAGCAAGACTGCCTAGCCATTGCAGTCGCGATAAAATAGGCAAGTGACAAGCTCCAGAGTTTGCAAGCAGTTTTATTGACTTTTAAACAGCATACAAATAAGAGTAGGATTTTAGAAAAATCTCCAAAATAAAAGAGAACACAACCACAATAAATCAAAACAAAGAAAAAAGAAGTTTCAAAATAAAACACTAATATTCTTAGGGAGGTAGGAAAATATATGGTATTCATAAAATAAGACTATAGAAATAGAATAGAGAGTACAAAAGAGTTCTTGAAGATTAAAGTCTAATAACCAAATTATAAAGCACATAGAAAATATGGAAGATGAAGTAGAAGAAATTCCACAGAGCATGAAATAAAATACAATAAAATAGGTATGCCTCATCAAAAAGAAGAGAGAAGATAATTGGAGGATTGAAACAAAAAGTCCTCTCTATTTTTTCAAAAACAGATGAAATAGCCCAAAACAAACAACCGCCCCCAGCATTGTAAAAATTCCCAAATTTAAAAATACATCTAAATAAATAAATAAAAAAATACATCTCTCCAGTTTATAAAGGTCTAGCACCATAATGAAAAATATCTACCACATGACACAATATGCAGCAAAATTTCAAAACTTCAAGCAGAGTAAAGGGCACTGTGAAGTCTCTGGAGAGGAAGAAAACAACCACAAATGTAGTCAGAGAAGCAGCTTGACATAGAACAACAGTGCCACTAACAATTAAAAAGAAGTGAGGCTCTTAAACATCTTACTAATTATACTTTTTTTTAACATGGGATTACATTGCTAGATATAGTAGAAACCAAAAGGATAAGGGTAAAATAAATGTGTCCATAATTGCAAGGATTCAAAAAGATTGTCAAGTTAGTAACACATTTGTAAACTTAGCAATAAGTTTATGATTCATGGAAGAGAAAAAAATGCAGAAAGGGATTCAATTGACAGCAGAGAGAGGTGAAAGGGAGTCTTAGGGTGTCAATTGTACAAGAAAACCTGGGTTGCAGTTTGAGGCCAGTAGATTACAGGAGTAAAGATTAGGAGGATTAGATTTGGGGGCAAAATGGAGCTGCAGATTATCTGACTTGTTTGATATTTGAAAAATAATAAAAGTAAACTTTTTAGAGTGCCATTGGATTTTTTTTTATTTGGTGCAAATACTTCTTTGATAAAAGTAGCAATGTAAAGAAACCAATAAAAACTGAGCTGGTGAGCTGGACGACACTGTTTGAGGAAAGAGGCAAGCAACTCCATCTGAGTCTGATGTGAGGACGGAATCCAGCAGTGGCAAGAGGTTCCTGGGGGTCAGAATAGAGGAGAGGAGGAGGACAGTGACTGCTGAGATGTGGGAGATGAGGGTTGACATTTTTCCATCACATCCCGGAAGTCTTTGGAAACTTACAGTATATACTCGTGCAAAATTAAAGTTTTCTTAATGCAGTTTTTGTGGTAAAACGAGGTGGCTTGGCTGATATTCGGGTCAGCATATACTCCTGTATACGGTATGTGGATATTTCCAGTGCAATCACTGGGAGGTGCCAGGGGACAGAAGTCAGACTGAGTGGGATGAGAGTGAGCATGCAGCAAATGTGTACAAAAATCTATGTGTGAGCCCTGTGGCTATGACCTCCACAAGAGAGGAGGAATTACTGGAGACTTTGGCTTTTTTCTTTTAATAAATATGGGAGGTATTATAACATGTTGGCACATTGGTGGGGCTAATCCAGTGAGAGAGAGGAAGGAAGGCTATTAATGTGGAAAGAGAAGGAATCACCGAAGTAGAATAATATTTTAGGGGATGAGATCCTGTGAGCACATGAAGAGATTGGACTTGGACAGGCGGAAGGGCAATTTTTTCCATTTTAACCAGAGCAAAGAAGGAGAAAATGGGCCCCGATGAAGATTGCAGGTTTGGTGAAGGGAAGATGATTTTTCAATTTTATCCATGAAATGAGAAGTCATCATCTGAGAGTAGAAGAAGGAATGTAGGAGGTTGCAGGGGAGAAGAGAAGATACAAAATAGTCTTCTTGGGGAATAGAAAAGTAAGCCAACAAGAGAAAAATAAATGACCTGCTGGGCAGTTTGGAGTGCCCACTTCAGGCTGGAGATCATGAATTTAAAGTGAGTCAGACAGGTCTGTTGTATTTTTTTCCAACCCATATACAACTCTCAAGTTCAGAGAGCAAACTATGGCCTGCTTGGCCTGAGGTTTTTGTCTAGGGAACAAGATAAAAGGGAATGCAGAACAGAAGTTTTCTGCGAGGAAAGAGTGATAGGGAGTGCAGGAATCCAGGCTGACCCCAGAGGGAAGGGAAGCAGGGAAGAGGCTGGGCTGGTGAAAACTGGTGGGATTCATAGGCACGAAGAAATCTGGAGCAGAAAAAACTGCAGTCGTCCTTGAAGTGTCCCTGCCACTAAGCACACTCTGTACTTCATGGAGGAAACACACAGAGCTTGGAGAAGCATGGAGTCCCTGTCCCTCTGCAATCCATAGGGAAACTGGGCATTTCAGGCTCTCATTATGATACAACACAATTTTGTGTGTGTGTGTGGGGGGGGAATAACTGATGGAATAGGACCTTCTCTTCTTCTCCAGGGCAGGGATAAAGGTGCCCACCTTGGGATCACCCTGTTTTTTTTCAGAACTCCAAGGGCTTCGTTCACTTCAGGGAGGAACTGTCCTAAAGTTGACCTCCAGGTTTCTCCCGCCTCTAAACCATCAAGCAAAGACAAAGGGCGTGGGATTTCAAAGAGCGGAGATGCCACACAATGGGCTGTGAGGCCTCAGGGAAGCCCCGTGATTTGCCTGCACATGCTGGGCCTTCCTTGTTTTGGATGTTTTTCTTCAACATCTGATAAACATTTTGAGTCAAGGCAAACTGTCCAATGACAGCACAGAAAAAGTCACCCATCATCTCCTTTATCAGTGATAGGTGTGTATTATGTCTGATTATGATTCTCCAAAAAGCCCTTCCTGGGTAAGGAAGATCCATAGAACCATTATCCTAAAATCAATTATTTCAATGGATATTTCGGATTGTAACTGCATAGCAGCTATTAAACCTTTAAAATAGGACTACTTGGGTGCTTTCTGCCAGATTCTGTAAACAGAATGGTTCCCAGAACCAAAGGTTTTGCACATTCTGTATCCTTCTAAAATGATCTTTCCCCTAGTCACACACATTTCATGTTTTTTATTATGGAGATCTACTATAAGACCCCCTTCTCAGAAATGCCTTCCCTGCACAGCTCTGTGTATACCACACCAGCACACTGGCTTCTCTTTATCTCACTCCTGTATATATCAACACCAGTCCACTGATGTCTCTCTCTTTTCCTCTCGCCCCTGTGTGTACCAACACCCATCTACTGACATCACTCTCTCACCCCTGTGTATACCAACACCAGTCCACTGACCTGTCTTCCTCCTCCACTGTGTATACCAACATCAGTCAACTACTTCTCTATGTTCCTCTCTCACCTGTGTAGAGCAACACGAGTTCAATGATAGCACTCTCTCCCCACCACTGTGTACACCACCATTAGTCCACAGACCTGTCTCTTCCCTCTCTCTCCCCGCTCTCTCTCACTCCACCGCTATTTATACCAACACCAATCCACTGGTATCTCTTTCTCTCTCTGCCCCTCCCCCAGTGCATATCAATATCAGTCCAGTGACTTCTATCTCTTTCTCTCTCTCTTTCTCTCTCTGTCACTCTCCTGTGAATACCAACATCAGTCCACTGATATCTCTTCCTCTCTCTCCTGCCCTGTGTATACCAACAACAATCTACTGACCTCTCTCTCTTTCTCTATCTCTTAACCATACCAGTCCACTGACTTCCATCTCTCGTTCTCACCTATGTGTATCCCAACACCAGTCCACTGACCTCTCTCTCTTTTACTCTCATGCCTGTGTATACCAACACATGTCCACTGACCTCTCTCACCCCTGTGTGTCACAAACACAAGTCCACTGACCTCTGTCTCTTTCTCTCACCCCTGTATATATACCAACACTAGGCCACAGATCTCATTCTTTCACTCACCCCTATGTATACAAACATCAGTCCACTCATCTCTGTCTCTGTCTCTCTTGTGCTCTCTCTCATCTCTATGCATACCAAAACCAGTCCACTCAAATCTCTCTCTGTCTCTCTCTTTGCCCTGTCTATAACCACACCAGTTCAATGACTTCTCTTTCTCTCTCTCTCTCTCTCATCCGCGGGTATACAACACCAGTCCATTGACCTGACCCCCTCTCTCTAACTCCTGTGTATACCAACACCAGTCCAATTATCTCTCTCTCTCTCTCTCCCTTTCTCCTGTGTACACCAACACCAGTCTACTGACCTCTTTCTCTATTGTTCATCCCTGTGTATGCCAATTCCACTCCACTGACCTCACCCTCTCTCACTCCTGTATATACCAACACCAATCCACTGACCTCTCTCTCTCTCTCTCTCTGACCAGCCGCCTGACCCCCCCCCTTCTCTAACCCCTGTGTATAACAAAACCAGTTCACTGACATCTCTTTCACTCTGCTCTCTCTCTCACCCCTTTGTATACCAACACCAGTCCACTGATATTTCTCTGTCTTTCTCACTCTCGCTCTCACCCCTATTTATACCAATACCAGTCCACTCAAATCTCTCTCCCTCCCTCTCTCTCTTTCTCCTGCATATACAAACACCAGTCCAATGACTTCTCTCTCTCTATTTCTCATGCCTACGTACACAATAGCAGTCCACTGACCTATTTCTTCCTCTCTCACTCCTGTGTAAGCCAACACCAGTCCACAGATCTCTCTCTCTCTCTCTCTCTCTCTCTCTCTCTCTCTCTCTCCTGTGTATACCAGCAGCAGTCCCACCATATCTCTTTCTCTCACCCCTGTGTGTGATGTTGATATCAACATCAGTACCCTGACCTGTTTCTCTCTCTCACCCCTGTGTATATCAACACCAGTCCACTGATCGATATCTCTCACTCTCTCTCTCTCTCTTTCTCTCTCACTCCTCGCTCTCTCTCTCTCTCACCCCTGTGTATGCCAACACCGTTCCACTGACCTCACTCCCATACACCTGTGTATACTAACACCAGTCCACTGACCTCTTTCTCTCTCACCCACCCCTGTGTATACCAACCCCCGTCCACTGATCTCTCTCTCCCTCAAACTCTCTTTCACCCCTATGTATTCCAACACCAGTCCACTCAAGTCTCTCTCCCTCCCTCTCTCTCTTTCCCCATATTACCAATATCAGTCCACCGACCTATTTCTCTCTCTCTTTCTCTCTCCCTCTCTCCCCCTTGTGTATACCAACCCCAGTCCAATTACCCCTCTCTCTCTCCCCCAGACATATTCTCATACTTCCCTTTTCAAATTTATCAACTTTAGTAACTAGGTGCTTTTTGTCAAGGTCATCATGTGTCCTATCCATCATGTGTCAAGACATGGAGAATGTTGAATTAACTTGCACTGATTGAAAGCACTAAAAGGCCTTAAGGTCTTCAGCTTGGATCTTTTTCCTGCAGATAGGTGATTATGGATTGTTGAGATCTCCTAGATTAACCTGTCATGTCCATGTAGTCCAGAATCCTGTATGTGATTCCCCTGATAACCATGCAGGTGCCCAAAATTATGTACTAGGTAAAGGAATGAATGAAAAGATCACTGACTGTGAGAATGAGTAGTATCTACTTCACAAATAGTTTTCTAAAAGAGATAATGTTGCTCAGTATAATTTTTCTGTGGTTCTTTCTTGATATTTCTGTTGGCCAAAGCAAACATCTAGCCATATTGCTTTCAAATTTTTCAAGCTACAGTTGTTTCATCTTTGCTCTATAGTGTGTAATGTAAGGCCTTGGTCATTACATTATTACAATTTTAAAAGAAATTTGGGAGATCCCTATTTCTGCTTCAGGGATGAAATTTAGTTATCTTAGAAGGGGACTGAGATCCTTTTATTCAAGTTTTGTCCTTGTGAAGGAACTGGGTCCAGTGGTCAGTGAAGACATTTGGATTTCTACCCAAGCAGCACTCTCTGCTCATTGATGAGTCCTGCACACACAGCTACCAACCATCCCCAGAAGGTAAAATTAGCAAAATGGCATTGGAGGATGATCAAGGAAAGGAAGATTTCTCGAAGAACCCACAACCTTTTGACCTATCTAGATAGTCCAGGAGGTAAGTATGACTCAAAACAAATGCTAGATGGTAGACTATGTCACATTGGTCCCCAGAAAAGCTTCATTTCTGAATGATGCTTTGTTATGAGGCATTAACCTCCACTGAGAATTACGTTTAGCATAACGGGCCCATGAAAGCCATCTTTAGAACTGATGTGAATGAGTGTGGAGAAGATGGACTACGTCACCACAGCAGCTTCCCTGTCACAGAAGCCAAAGGAGACGTCCTTGGGTGATCTGTATGTAAAGATAGCTTTGCACTGTCTGAAGGTGTTTGCCCGTGTGTTTAAATATCACTATTGTGGATTGTTCAACTGTTTCTATTCCTCTTTTTTATTGTGTACTAGATACCTTTGTTGGCTGGATTCTCTAGGGAAGCAAAACCAATGACATTTATATATATATATGTTTATAGAAAGAGATCTACATCACAAAGAGCTCTCATAGTTGTACAAGTGGCTAAGTCCAGTCTGGTTCAAGTCCCTGGGGCAGACATAAGCTGGAAACTTCTCTTAACTTGTGTAGCTGCAGGGGCTGATGAACAAAAAATCAGGAAGATGCACCTAGAAGGTAGTGCTCCTGGGATGAGCAGGTGACACAAAAGGGACAGTCATGAAGCTGATGCTGTCGAGGCCGCCTGGAACTGGTAAAGTTCCCTGGCTTCCCCGTATTGCTCCCCTCTACAAAAAGTGATCAACAGCCTCTCCCTGAATGATACCCCTTCTGTTGTATCAAGACCATGGCAGGATGTAGGTGATCGTTTTCTATCCTATTCTTACTACAAATGCTTGCTGCTCCACAGATGCCATGTGGAGTTGACCACACTATGTTCCATTAGGTTATGGGAGAATCTTGGCGCACTCAACTTGACATAAAACATAACTCTCACACTACCTGAGACCCAAAAGGGGTTGCCCCTAGCTAGCCTGGGAGTCCTTCTGTGCTTGTTGGGAACCACATGCCTGACACGGTTTTGTTTATACCTGGATTTTTCTCCTCATGCCCACCCACATTTGTACTTGTATGTTTTGTTCTTTATTAGATAATCTTGGACACTGATTTAGATTATTTTATGGGTGAGAGTTGAATATGAATTACTGAAAGTTCATAATAATGTCTACCTTTCTGAACTGCTATAAGAATTATCATAAAATATATACAGAGCCTATAACCTAAAAGCAATTCAATAATTGGTACTTACTACTGCAGCTACCACTATTATACTATTGCTGTTGCTGCTACTATTATCACTGCCCATCTTCCAGAACCCACCATGGATTTCGCTATTCCTCTCATCAAGTATTGCTTGCAGCTGTCCACAGGCCCTGGTGGAATTACTGCTTTAGCTTCACCTCTCTTAGCTGAATGGCAAAATTATAGATAACAGCTGGAGTATATTAGGGATGTCAGTCTGGTTTTAATTTCATTAAGAGCTTCTTGGGGCTACTTCATAGATCTGGCCACTGTTTAGCCAGTGCAAGAAGGGAAGGTACTGTGTTTGAAAAAGAGATCCCCTTCTTCATCCAGAATATTTTGGAAGGTGTGGGTGTCACATGGGATTCTGCTACTAAAGACCTGGTCAGGGCAGGAATAGAATGTAAGCACAAGGTGGTTCTTGCATCCTTTGCTACCTGGGTACTCTGTCCCTCTCAGGGACTGTGTATTTGAAATGAAGTTTTGATTGTGTGGAAAGATGCTGTGGGGTTCAAAGAGAGATGCTGCCAGGGATACTTGGAAGCTGAATCTGTGCTGCGGTGCAAAAAGGAGCAATTGTTCATCACAGATGAGTCAGTGCAAGTAAGCCTGCGCTTATCTTGCTTATTGGGTAATCAGGCGCCGGGTCAGGGATTTAGCACCTGAGTCTCGAGCTCCACCCCAGAATCTCTGAATGGCCACTGCATTTTAATGGGAGGTCCAGGTGATTGGTAAGCACCATAACGATTGAGGAGCACCAGAGGAGGAGTAACTGTGAGAAAGGCAGGCCCCGCAGCCTGCAGTAGCTGATGGAGCAGTGCCTGTGAGGCCAACCCACTTGGCAGAGATTCAAAGGGATTATGGGAAAAGCCTGGACACTGTAATATGAAGAATAGTTCAGGTTCTAGCTCTGCCTCTTGTACTTGGTGTGACCTTGACAGTTTTCTTTCATTGGGGATGGGGTGGTGGGGATGTCTCAGTTTTTTTTATCTGTTATATAGGAAGAAACTTCCCTCATAAGATTCCTATGAGGGTGGAATCAAATATTTATGGTCCACAAGAAATCAAAAAGTATGACAACTTCTGAACAATGTTCTACGATGAGTGTCTGGGGCCTTAATCGTAATCACATAATGCCCCTGGGGCATCTCTAGACTATAGCTCCCGGAGGGTGTATATCCATGGACTAAGGGCAGAATCACCACAAGCACCCTTTGGGAACTTGAGACTCCAGGCTGGGAGCATCTATTTTGTCTACCCAGGAAAAATGTAACCAGAATCTTTTTACTTAATTCTACCCCATAGAGAAACCACTCGGGAAAGAGAAACCCACCCCAGAGACTAGAATCATGAATCCCATTTTATGGGTGTGAAAGGTGAACTTACTGACCACAATGCACAGGTGATAGCTGCACAACTGGTACTTAAAGCCAGCTTTTAAACTATGTTCTCTTTCTACAATATGCCAGTGACTATGAATACATGGAAGACCTATCACTGTAATTGAGAGTTTAATAATTCCAATGCTAGGGCTGGGGGGCCTTAATCCATCATCATCAAGAGAGGGCTGAACGTTTAAGCTGCTAGAAATACAAATGGTGTTCCCTTGATGATGGGACTCTTTCCATCCTGTTGGCCTTAGTGTTCTAAAATGACGGCGTGGTGTTGCTCCTGCAGTATTTCTCTCATCTCATTGGATAAGTCCCTTTGCTCAAAGGTCAGTCAATAGCTAGCAGCTTCCCAAAATCTGCTCTATGTTCCCCCATCTCCTTGGGCTAAAAAGCATCAGATTTTTGATTTGCTACCCGTCTGCTCAGAAGTCAAAGTCATCTACAGGAATGATTTTTGTTTTTACTTCCTCCAGACTACATGACTTCTGTGGGTTCTTAGGAGGGGACCTGTGACCTAGAAACATAAAGCATGAGCAGTTTGCTCTAATGGATTAAAACGTCTGTTGGCAATGGTAGGCGGGGAGCCCTTTGGTTTTTTCTTGCCATAAGTTCTGCATGTTGGAGAGGTGACTTCAAAACAGCTTCACAAGGGGGGACTCCTGAGGAATATCTTCTTCTTTAGTGTGATTTTATTACAACTTTTTAAATGCAGGGATCATTTTCCTGATAGGACCATAAACTCACTCAAGTGCCTGTAAGAGGGAATAAAAGCAGATTTGCTTGAAAGATACCTGCGGATGGTTTGTTCCCTAGGGAAATGTCTGCACATGGGCTTCACTTGGGCTTAGGAAAGATATGAACTGGGATCTCTTTGGGGGAATTTTTTCTTCTTTATTAATCCTTCTGTCTTCTATTTTTATTACTTTTCATTTTGATTCTCTCATAACTTCATTATCTGTACCATCACTATAAATGGCCATGATGTCCCTCTAATCCAGTGGTTCTCAACCTTCCTCATGCCGCAACCCTTTAATATAGCTCCTTATGTTGTGGTGAGCCCTCAACCAAAACATTGTTTTTGTTGCTACTTCATACCTGCAATTTTGCTACTGTTATCGACCTCTGTGAAAGGGTCATTTGACCCCTAGAGGGGTCAGGACCCACAGTTTGAGAACCGCTCAAACCGCGCATTTTTCTGCCTTCAGGCTTCACTTTCTGGCAACAGTCTCTCAGTCTCCTAATGGGAAATCCCCTACAGAGAGATCACATTGACCCAGCAGGTGAGGACAAGTTAGACCATCGGTACTTACACTGGGTCCTATAGAAGTATAAATTTCTCAACAATTCTCTTCTGTAGCAATCATGAGAGAGATTCTCCTGGAAGAGGACAGTGTGCAGGGCATGGAATTGCAATTCTAGTTCATGAATTTGTAATTCCAGGGCACGTCCTTATATTTAATTATCGTTCTCAGAACCACACTTTAGTCACATAGTTACCTCAGTCAAAGTTGCCACCTGTTAAGCTTCCTCATCCACAGTGAGAACCAAGAATCTGAAAGCAGACAGAAAGCTCTTCCCCTGGTGTACACACAAGGTTTTCTGTCTTACTCCTGGCCCCCTCTCTGTTTGGAAACTCTTTGTTCTGTTTGTCTTGCTGATGTCCTGGTTCTTAGATCTTTAGCTTTTCTTGCTTGACCTCTGACCCCAAAGACCCCAGCCCATAGTTCTTAGTTTTAGAGCATTGAACTGAAATTCTTAGCTTTTATATTGCACTGTCAAAGAAAGATGAGGCTTTCTGAAAAGAGTTATGGCCTTGGGAACCCACAGGGAGAGTTCTGTCCTGAAGGGCCACTATGAGTGCTCATTGATTCAATGACAATCATATTTTCACCTCTCTCTCTTTTCCTCTCGATATTGTCATTTTGAAAATTCAACATGAAACTGTGACATCTTCTTAAGGTGCACAACAGAACATATCGAAATAATTAGCATAAAAATAAACGGGCAGTTTTTGAAAGAATTGTGCATCATCAACTTTATGGAATATTAAAGTGAAAAACTGATAAAAATTATGTACGAAAAATATTATTAAGTAAAATTTATTTTTATTAAATGAAATGTGTCCATAATATCTTTTCAATGTATTTTTTTAGAGTAGAAATTCTCTTTCAGACTTGACTGTAGTATTTTGTTTTTAAATAACTTTGTTGGCATATATATCACATATCATATAATTTAATCATTCAGTCATATCTAGAAGGTTTGTGCAGTCACCACAATTTCAGAACCTTTTCTTCTTGTACGTATTATGTTAGCTCCTGCATTTCCCCCATCTTCCCCTGCCAAGCTGTTGGCAATTATCAATCAATTTACTGTCTCGATAGATTTACCTATCCTAGATTTCATATATAGAAAATCATAAAAAACACAAACAGGACCCACCAAGCCCTGAGGATGATATTCCTGCTGAAAAAGGTCACTGCACAGAGAGGAGCATAGGGCTGGCCCCACCATGCAAAATGATGTCCCTCACTGACCCACAGTGTTACAGGGGACACCACTAGGGACACAGTGCAGGAATTGTGCCCTATGAACATGAGGTGCATGCGACAGAGCAGCCAGGGAAGCAAAGCAATGAAGTCCCTGGGGGATACCAAATATAGATTTTGGGGCCAGGACATGGCACCCATTCAGACAGGACTGGAAAACATTCCTGAAGTTCAGCAAACAGATCTGGAACAAGTTATAGGCTTTTCTTTTTTTTGTTGTTGGTATTGTCGTTGTTTGTCTTCTTTTTTTTGAACTGTTTTGGTTTTGTGCTTATTATTGTCTCTGCATGTCTCTCTAGATAAGATAAGCAGGATAAACAGTTCTGAGGAGAAAACAATGGGACCAGTGGTTCCTGGGAAACCTTGGAGAAGGGGATGCAGAGGAAAGGAAGAGAGGTGATTCTAAGGGCTCAAGTAGAAAGAATATGTTTTGAAGATGATGATGGCAACATATGTATACATGTGCTTGGCACCATGGGTGGATGTATGGATTGTGATAAGAGCTATAAGAGCACCCCATAAAAAGATTCTTTTAAAACCACAAACAGGAAGCAAGCAGACAAAAACACATTAACAATGACTCAACAAAGTAGAAAAATCTCCATCACAAGAAAGCAGAAAATATTACAAACTGGAACAATTTTAAAATGGTGCCCAGGGAGACCAAATGATAAGCTTTAACATTTTCATCTAACTACACCTCCCATGAACTGAGCTCACAATGCTCTCTGTCTGATGACAAGGCTCTTCACATCCCTCAGTCGTGATCACAGGGAATTCACCAGAGGCTTAATCCATGTGCTGACCAGGAAACGAATTATGGATTTTCACTCTCATCCACTGCTTTCTGCAAACTGGGTGTCACATATTAATCTCTGGTTCAGTTCCCTCTTCTAGATTTTGATGTTTTTATTTACAATTCTTGGATCACACAGGCTATTGTGTTAGCTCTATGTTGACATCTCTCTTAGATGACTGCTTATTTGAAGGCAAGTTGTTAAGACCTGAGGATTATTCTTTCTCATAGCCAAGCATGACTGGTTTTGTCACCACTATCTATAAGAGCCATGTTGTTAGAAGTACTTAGTTCTAGTATGAGTCTAACATCCAGTCATCTATCTATGGCTTATATATGGCTCTGGTTCACTTGAAAGTGAACCACTTTATGATAGAGAACAGTAAAAACTTCCCCTCTGGGGCAAAATGTAATTCTATTGATGCTGTCATTAATTTAACCAATAGTATAGAATTAAAAACTGTTTAGAAAAAGAAAATATACAAGACAACTTCAGTCTGCAGTACATGAATTGTTGATTTGTTCAGAATTCATTCTTGAGTTAATGTTTTTAATGATATAATAAAATTATTAGATAAAAATAAAATAGAATTATTCATACTTTAGGGATATTCCAATGTAAGATATGATGTACCTAGAACATCTTTAAAGAAAAAAATAGGACATGAGGCTCAGAGTGTTCATCTTATCATTTTTCTTTTTAAAAATTGGAATTTTGGTTCCCAGGAGGAATCCACCACAAGGGCCAACCCATGGCCCTCTCTCAGGGGCATGGATAATGGAAACATGGGTGAGGAATGATGGAAGACTATGGAAGATATGGAAATAATAATCTATAAGTTATCATTGGTTCATGAGGGAGGAAGGGCAGGGGGAGTGCAAAGAGAAGGAGAGCTGACATCAGGGGCTTAAGTGGAAAGAGAATGTTTTGAAAATAATAGTGACAGTATATGTGCACATATGTTTGACACACTGGATGAATGTATGGATTGTGATAAGAGATTTAGGCGTGCCCAATAACACTATTAAAAGAGAGAAAATTGGAAACTGGTGTGTACCTGATGATCAGGCAGTCAGAGGAACAAGCATGGTTAGACACCGGGACCCACTTGCTGCTTCTCTGTGCCTTGAATAGCAATGGGAATGTTTTGCTTGTTTTGGTTTGATTTGGGATCATATAGTCTATTTTAAGCAGTTTTATTTGGAATATAATTCACTTGTCATACAATTCAATATTTTAATCATATAAAGAAGACTTGTACAATTATTACTACCATCAATTTAGAACATTTTCTTCTAGTTTGTGCATATTGTCATTAGCTTCCCATTTCCAGTGATCAATAATTTTTTCATTCAAGTTTTCTTGACCAAACTAATTTTATTTTTATTAAAAAACAAGGGCTGAGCCCCGCTGGCATAGTGGTTGAATGTGGGACTGCGGGCCACGGGCCTGGCAGTTCAAATCCAGCAGCAGCTCTCCAGGAGCAAGGCTGGGTAGCTCTCATGACCACCAGAGGGCAGTGATGTCCCCCCCCCCCAAAAAAAAAGCTACTGACCATGTTCATGGAGATGAGATAGGCATCTTCTTTACAGTGGAAGGGCTTAGAGCTTGAACCTGGGCCCAAGAAGAGATGAATTCTGGGGTTTTCGGGGCAGAAAGCACCAGCAGCATGAGACAACACTGCCTCCCAGGCTGCTGAGACAACCAACAGACAAGAAGTGTCCACTGGCACTAGGAGTGTGAGTAAACAGCAGAACCCAGAAGTCCACAGGATAATCCTAAAATTCCAAAGAGCCTCCAACAGCTGAAAAGAACTGAGGGCTAAATGGAGGAACAGCACCTGGCTCAGGAGCTCAAGTCAGCCCCCCCCCCGCCCCCCCAAGCTAACGTCTTTGTTATCACAATGTCCGATTCTCAAAATGGAATAAGTCAGCTATGTGTGAAGCTAGGGAAAATCACCTCCGATCTCATTACTGGAAACACCTCTGTCGATCAGCTTTCCAGCAGAGTGACAGCTTTGCAGGGTCTGACCGCGTTCTCCTCCAACAGCAGTTAGAGTAGAGAGAAGGTATACATATTTGCTATTGCACTGTGATGGCATGCCGAACTTGACTGCTGTCATGTACAAGTTACCTTAGATTTCCCATAAATGCAGTTCCTTTATCTATGAACCCTTTGTGCTGGATCTCAAGGAATATGTCTGTAACTTCATGGATTTCATATGAAAGAACAAGTGAGACAGTGGTTTTTGTTACGATGTTTAAAAAGTATGAGAGGGCTTGAAAGAGTTCATGGAAAATTTACTTAAGGGAGAATAGATTCTATTTCTGTTTGTGGCTATACCAGGTAGAGCAACTTCTCCTTGGGATGTTGGGGGAATGCTTAACAATACTTCGATAGAACCCAAAAGGATTCGGGTTCTGATATGATCTTCCTAACTGGACACTTTTGACCTGGTTTCTATTCAACCCTTGGTGACCCAAGTTGTGTGTTATAGACTCCTGGGACATTAGACTCTGTCCTTTCCAGGTATGCAACATCATTCATAGGTCATGTCAGAAAGGTTCGATCTGTAAACCCCACTAAGCAAACTGTACCTCAAACTCACCTGTAGCAGGTGTATGGTGCTAACATACTTCCTTGGACTTGTGAGAAGAAACAGATGACTGCTAGCCTAAGGGTATGGAATTGATGGTCATTGGACCTTGATTCAGATCTCTTGCTTTAAGGGTGCCCAATGAATGGTGACCTAGGGCTGCTAAAGTAGTATTTACTACTTTAATATTATTATTCATGCTTTTTACGACATATATTATGTCTGGTAGGCCTGGTTCTGCCTCTGCAAATGAGTGTCATTGAAAGTTTTGCCCTTACCAACCCCGAATGTTTGTGTAAATAATGTCCAGTTACTTCAGCATTTACTAAGTACAAGTTAATGATTCATGTGTTGAGGTCTGAAAAGCCTATCTATAGATGTATTTTTTCATTTTCTCAACAGTGTCTTAAATTCTGTAACAGTGGCTAAATTAATGATACTATCAATAGAATAATATTATGCTCCTGAGGGAAAATTTATAATGTTCTCTATCATAAAATCATAATGATGTCTTTAAGTGTACCAGAGACATCTGTAAACCACAGACATATGAACGGATGTTGGGATCATACTTAAATCTAGCCCCAATCTAAGAACAATTAATTCTTATGACATGGCCCTTCTTTATGCTCACCTTCCTGAAGAGAGCGCTGAAGACATGGGTGCTATAAACAAGTGTGGTGAAGAGATCAGATGGTACCTGGCTATAAGAGAGAATAATCTTGGGTCTTGAATTCTTGTCCTCAAACAAGCAGCCGACTAAAGAGGTGTCAACTAAGTCCACATAGAAGAAGCACACCAGCCAGTGATCCAAGGACTGTAAGTAATAAAACCCAAATCTGAAGGAGGGAATGCTATCAGAACTTAAATTGTGAAACCTGGTTTGCAGAAGGCTATGGATGACAGTGGAAGTCCAAAATTTATTTCAGGGTTAGTACATGGATTTAGCTTCTAGTGAATTCCCTCTGACAATTGTCAAGGGATGTGAATAGTCTTCTGATCAGACAGAAAGCATTGTAAAGCCAATTATGGCAGGTATAGATAGATTAAAATGTAAGACCTTATCATTTAATCTCCCTTTTTACCCATTTTAAAGTTGTTTTGGGTTTTAGTATTTTCTGCTTTCATTCTATTGAGCTTTACTTCCATGTCGTTTTGCCATTGTTGTTGGTTTTTTATTTGTGCTTTTTTTGTTTGTGTCCTGTTTGTGTTTTGTATGACTTTCTATATATGAAATATAGGATAGTTAAATCACCAAGATAGTAACTGGATTAATAATTACCTAGGGACATAGCAGAAAATGTTGGGGCAAAATCAGGAGCTAACAATGAGTATGAAATCGACTGTGGTGATGACTATACAAATCGTAATATAATTAAACAACTAAATTGTGTGATATGTGAGTTATATGACAAGAAAACTATTTTTTAATATTGTGTAATTTTCCATGAACTTTTGGGAGCCCTTCTATATATTTTGGCAGGTTTTTTGTCCCATGAATGCCAAAGCTGTATATTGAAAAAGCAAGGTAGTAGAACCCCAAGAATATTGACTGTCGGGACAAAATTCTCCCAGCAGTGCTTCTAGTGTTTCCCTAAGTCATTTGGTTGCATTCCCTTTTATCATTCCCCCTTATCTTGGATTTCTAAAAGTTAGCTATTACCTGATTCAGCCTTATCAGCTAATCAAGCCTCCCTAGCTTCCTTAACTAGAGTTCAATAATGAAATTCTAAGTCCAGTACCAGAATACCAGTCTCATTCTGAATTGTCTTAACCTTCTCTCTCCCATGCTCTTTCTTTCATTACTATCATCATTTTTATCACTACCTAATCAATTTCCAGTTGACGACAAACTATAGTAGACTAATGTTCGGTAAAAAAATATATGTATGATATGTTGGTACATACATGGAGAACAGTTTATGCTGATACAGTGAATGCGCATTTAGAGATAGATTAATAGTTGTTGAAAGGCATAGTCAGGTGTATGAAGTGAAATAAATAACCTGAGACAACCAAGGGAAATAATAAGTAGCCTTCAGGGGTATAGTCATCAAATTGGAAGAAAAATTATCACATATAAAATAATTTGAAAGTATCTTGAAGAAATTCTCTCAATAACTTAAAGGAAACAAAAAGGTCTGTAGACATATTAAACATTTCTGGTAGGGTCGTGGTTATGTGTCGGGCTGCTAACCACAAGGTTAGCAGTTTGAAACCACCAACTGCATTGTGGAAGATTAAAAAAGAGAGAGAGAGGTTTTCTACTCCCATAAAGAGTTACTCACAGGAGCAATTCTCCCCTGTACTGTTGGGTTGCTTTTATCTGGAACTTGAGGGCAGTAAATTTAGAGTTTTGGATTATGGCAATATTGACATAATAAATGATCCATATAAGTAGAATCAATATCAGAATTTAACCTGGAGACAAATAGGAAGATAGTCAGAGAACAATAAAATTCTTAAAGCTAAAAAGCATTTAACAAAGACATAAGAAATTTAGGAGACCCAAGAAAACCCATTCTAAACTAGCAAGATAATGCTCCATGAACCAACGTGACTTCACAGAATCCCCCACAGAGGCAAGAACTGACCGTATCAATTATTTCAGGAATTGGGGATGGAAAAGTTAAAACTAAGGGTTTGGGGTGAAACTCTTGGGAGCATTTCAATCCATAGATTCCCTTAGCTTTTCCTCTTATCCCAATTATAGGCCTTTTTGTATCCCAATTTTAAGAAGGAGGTAAAGCATAGCCTCTCTTCTGAGTGTGGTCAAAGGGCACTTTACTGAACAGATGTCATTAAATAAATATATTCACTTTAGATACTGAAAGCTCCAATTTCCTTCACCCATCAGACCAATTGCCAGCTATTGAAATCCTTTTCATAGTGATTCTACAGGACAGAATAGAACTGTTCCTTGGACTTTTCAAGAAACAGAAACAGTCTCCCAGTCCCTTTCAGAAGCAGACTGCCACATTTTCTTCCCTTCCATCAGCAATTCTTAGTCTTCTCACATCTAGTTGCCCCCCCCCTTTTTTTAATAGAAACAATGGTAGCTAGCAAAGACTTGGAAAGTCTATTCTTGGAAACTTTAACTGTCCCCAAAGGGGGAAAAAAAAAAAAAAACATCAACTATGCAGGGAATGTCCCTGAATGCAAAATAAAGACCAAAACAAATAGCAGAAATACACAAATGGGACAAAACAGAAACTAAGATGGGAAAAGATTTCAAAACATTCTCATCAACATTCTAAGAGAGAGATGAGAAGATACTTCAACATGACACAAGAACTTAAACTCAATTCTGACTCATAGCCAACCTATACCAATAATCTATATATATATTTTTAAATTTGGGGGGAGGCCATTTCTGCCCTCTGGTGGTCGTGGGAGCTACTCAGTACTGCTCCTGAGAGCCGCCGCTGGATTTGAACTGCCAAGCCCGTGGGCTGCAGTCCTACACTCAACCACCTACGCCACCGGGGTTCAGCACCCAATAATTTATATATATATGGATCATCCAAAGAAAATGCTTTTGGAAACTTAAAGTAAAATAGAGGAAACAGAAAAAACACAATAGAATTTTGGAAGAAAAGTCCAGTTTTTCAAGAAAAATGAGAAGAAAAATTAAAATAATAGAGTCAATTTTAAAAGTCTGGCATCAGAAATTTTGAGATAGAAAGAGCAGTACAAGGCATGTAGGAAGAAACAATCAATTAAATAATTGAATAAATTTCCAAGAGGTTAATAACATGAATTTCTATTCGTGCAGAAGTCTGCTTAAACCAAACAAAAGAAAGGAAGGAAAAGAACTCCTTGCCTTCCAGTTCATTCTCACTTGCAGCAACACGGTAGAACGGAGTAGAACTACCCCATGGGTTGCCAAGACTGTAACTTTGGGGGAGTAGAGAGGCTCATCTTTCTCTCAGGATCTTACTTTGTGTTCAGAAAAGTGGTTAGAAATACACACACACCAAACATCATTCTGAAATACTAGCACACTCAACTCAAAGAGAAGAGCACATAAACTTCCAAGAGGGAAACTAACCAAAAAACAAATCAAAGCCATAGGAAGGACCAGGAATCAGTATGGCGTCAGCCACCTTGGAATTAATATCATAAATTAGGTGGAAAACAATAGGGTGACAGTGTTAAAATTCTTAAGGAATGTTTCCGATCTGGAGCTGGATAATCAACCAAATTAGCATTCAAGGAAGTATTTAACAGACCTTATCAATTATGCTTTCTCTTAAAATATTTATCATTTCTCCAGGCCGAAGAGACACTGCAAAGTGATGTGGAAGGAAAATTCTTGAATGATAGCTGTCCACTGGAGCAGAATGCAGTCGGGCTCCTTTGTAGCACGTCAGAAGTGTCCCACGGAGACTGCTTCAGAAGACGGACCTTCCCAGAAAACCTATTGCATTTCACTTTCTTCGGGGGGGGGGGGTGCATTTAGACAATTGGGTTAGAGTTTGGTCTCAGAATGAAGTTGTGATGAACGACAAAAAGCTGAGTAAAGATCAAAGGGATGAATAAAAGCACAATTATTATTTTCTTCAGGCAAAACAAGCAAGGTTTGGGCAAAGGAAAACTACTATTTGCATGACACCTTAACAGGGCTGTTTTGAGATGGAACCAACTCAGTGGAAGTGAGTGAGGGCTTTTTAGAAAACCTACAACACAGAAGTCTGATGCCATTGAACCTATTCAGATGCACAGCAACTCAATAGAGGGTTTCCAAAACTGTACATTGTTGTATAAAAAGACAATCAATCTTGAGGTAGCTGTAAGTCAGAACTGACGCTGTGGCAGTGATCTTTGAGCAAGAACTAGAATTGTAGCACAATAATATAATCACCAGAATTATAGGAGCCAATTGAAGACCGAAGAGTGGAAATGGATTGACACAGCGACTGCAGCAAGGGGCACAAAGCGCTGCTCTGCGCGAGAGTCCACTTCATAGTACCTAAGCCCAGAGCCACAGGAGGCGGAGGTGGGAAGAGTGATTAAAGCATTATCTTGTAGAACAATCAATAGTCTCTTCGTTATCTAGTCGTGCTGCTGTACCAGAAATGCCACGGTGGGTGTCTTACACAAATAGACATTTACCTTCTCACAACTCTATTCCTTAGAGAACTTTGTTTGACTTGGCATTTACTGTCCCTCACATCTGCTTGCTTGGTATGCTCCTTTTAAAGGCATATTAAAGAGAACTGACTCAAGACATACTGTGCATGAGTACTGCCTCAACATTACAAAGGAAACCTTTTCTCAAATGGCATTATAATCTCGGAGATAAGGTTTAGGGTTTCCAATACATATTTTAGAAGAGGTCACAATTGAGTCCATAACAAATAGCTGTTACTGAAAGTGAGAAATCCAGAGGAAACAAAGCAAGCACACTGCTGTGAAGTGCCATCAAGTCGGTCCCAGTTCCTTACAGCCCATGCACAATAGAAGGACACCGTCTCTGGGCTTCGTCCATCCACACAATTGCTGCTATCCGAGCCCATTGTTGTAGCCACTGTGTCAATTCACCTCATTTAGGGAATTACTCATTTCCAATATCCCTCTATTTTACCAAGCATGTTGTCTTTTTCCAGAATGGCCTCTCCGATAATATGTCCAAAGTAAAGAGATGAAGTCTTTCTATCCTTACTTCAAAGAATGTACTTCTTCCAAGACAGATTTACTTGTTCTTTTGGCAGTTCATGGTACTTTCAATATTCTTTGCCAGAATTCAAATGTATTAGTTCATTTGTTCATTCTCTTAGTCTATATCCAGGCTTCATGTGTATGTGAGATGATTAAAAATACCATGGCTTGCATAAGAAAAATCTTATGTTTACCCACTGCAATATGTCATTTGAACTCTTGATTCCTGTTTCCATGAGTATTGATTGTGGATCCAAGCATGATGAAATGAAATCAACTCTTTTCTCCATTTGTCATGATTCTACGTATTGGTCTAGTTGTGGGAATATGGGCTTTCTCTACATTAAAGTGTAATCTATTTTGAAGGCTATAATCTTGATTTTCATCAGCAAGTGCTTAAACTTCACCTCACTTTCAATAAATAAGGTTGCATCATCTGAAGATCAGAGGTTTTAATATACCTTCCATCAATCTTTTTTTTTTTTTTTAAGGCATCACTGCCCTGGTGGTGGGAGTAGGAGGCCCAGCCTTTGCTCCTGGGAGCCGGAATTGAACCTCCATCCCAGTGGGCCGCAGTCCCGCGCACAACCACTACGCCACCAGGGCTCAGCCCCTTCCATCAATCTTAAAGCCTTGTTCTTCTTCACATAATCCACCTTCTCTGATTATTTGCTTAGATACAGATTAAATAGAGTGACAGGATACAACCCTGATGCACACCTTTCCTGATTTTAAACCATGCAATATCCCCTTGTTCTGCATACACAACTGCCTCATGATCCATATACAGCTTCTAAAAGCAAGCATATTCTCCATAAATGTATAATAGGTGACAAAATAATCCACTAAAAGGGGTAGAATTTTGTGCCTCTGGAAGACTAAAACGGTTCAGGATGGTGTAGAAGGGAGGAGGATGGGCTCGAAGGAAGAGAAACTTTCTTTGTTCCTCATTTTCTTTTAATGAAGGTAGATTTATAAAAGCTACTTTACCCTTCAAGTTGTGAGCATCTAAACTTTTGTTTTAAAAGATAAGAGAAAGGGAGAAATGTGAGAAACTTTTACAACTCATTTTACAAGGTCACTATAGCCTGTACTTATAGGGAAATAAATGTACAGACAAATCAGTTGTGAACACAAATGCAGAAATCTGGCATAAAACATTAACATGTATAATTTGATGGGACTTTCCAAATAATTCAGGCTTAATCTGAATAACTGAAGACTCAAATAAAAAGAATATTGTAACCCATAGTATTAATCAATTAGAGAAAAATATGCACATTTTAATAAATTCAGGAAAATAATTTTGAAAAATTCAACATTCAAGAAATACACCTTAGGAAATTAATTTTTAGAAACAATTTTTTTCTTTTAAAAATATTTTTATTTGATATTCATACAATTCTTATCATACTCATACATCCACCCATTGTGTCAATTTGTACATTTGATGCCCTCATCATTCTCAAAACATTTTCTTTCTACTTGAGCCCTTGGTATCAGCTCATTTTTCCCTCCCTCCCTCATGAACCCTTCATAATTCATAAATTATCATTTTTTCATATCTTACACTGACCACTGCCTCCCTTCACCCACTTTTCTCTTGTCAGTCCCTCAGGGAGGGAGTTATAGGTAGATCATTGTGATCAGTTCCTTTTCTTCACCCACCTTTCCCTTACCCTCCTGGTATCTCTTCACTCATTATTGACCCTGAGGGGTTTATCTGTCCTGAATTCCCTATGTTTCCAGTTCTTACCTGTACCAATGTACATCCTTAGATCGAACCGGATTCATAAGGTAGAATTGGGATCATGATAGTGGGGGGAGGGGCGGAGGAGGAAGCAGTAAAGATCTAGAGGAAAGTTGTACATTTCATCAATGATATACTGCACCCTGACTGACTCATCCCCTCCCTGAGACCCTTCTTTAAGGGATTGTCCAGTTGCTTGGGCTTTGGGTCTCCTTTCCACACACACCCCGATATATAATGATATGATTTTTTGTGCTTTGAAGCCTGATATCTGATCCTGTTGACACCTCATGATCACTCATGCTGGTGTGTTTCTTCCATGTGGGTTTTGTTGCTTCGTGGTTCTTTCCATATTCTTTGCCAACACCATAGTTAAAATACATCAATTCTACTCTCGTCTTCCTTCAATTTTCACGTGCATATAAGTAACCAACTCTACTCATTGATAAGTAAATAACCGCCATCAAGTTGACTGTGTCTCAAAACGGCACTATAGGATCCCTGCTTGCATAATGGGTCACATGCGGCTACTAAAATCAAGACTGAGAGTTCAATACCACTCTGTGAAAGAAAGATGAGCATTTCTAGGTCCTCAAAGAAGTTCAGTGATGGAAGCCCACAGTGCGGTACTTTGTCCTACAGGGTCACTGTGGGTCACATGCCTATGAAGTGATGAAAATACTATGGCTTAAGCAAGACACACCTTAGTCCTCAAACTGGCATCTTTGCTCTTAAACAACAGAATTGCAAAATGCAATACATCCTTCGGTTTCTCTGTTGCTGTTTCCATGAGTTTTAATTGTGGATCCAGGTAAAACGAAATGCTCCACAGCAATCATTTTTCCATTTTTCATGACATCTATTGGACTAAATGTCAGGATTTTTTCTCACCTTATTGAAGTGTGCACTGATCTTTATCTTCATGAATAAGTGCCTCAAATCCTTTTTTATTTCAGGGAGGAAGTTTGTATCATCTACACATCAGAGGCGTTAATAAGCATTCCTCTAATCCTGATGTCACCTGTTTGTTCAGACAGACTAGTTTATCAGATTATTTGCTCAGCACACAGATTGAATAAATATAGTGAAAAGACACAACCTTGACACAAACCTTTCCTGATTTTAAACCATTCAGTATCCCCTTCTTTTATTTGAATGGCTGCCTCTTGCTCTATGTGGAGTTTCTGTGTGAGCATAATTAGTGTTGAAGAATTTCATTTTTCTTCAGAGCTTTTCATAATTTGCTATGATTCAAGCAGCCTTATGCCATTGCATAGTCAACAGAGTACAGATATATATTTTTCGGGTATTCCCTCCTGTTAGCCAAGATCTATCTAACAATAACTGATATTCTTCATTTACTGCCCTTTCTGATCCCAGCTTGGATTTCTGATCATTCTCTGTGGATATACTGCTGCGCCTCCTTTTGAATTATCTTCAGCAAAATGATACTTCTGTGTGACATTTGTTATATTGTTAGATAATTTCCCCATTCTGTTGGATAAACTTCCCTTAGAATATGTATCTCTTCTAGTTGATTGAGCATGTAGCTGCCTTGCAAACTTTTTGGTATAGACTTATGAGTGCCTGCAGTGCTACATCTATTTGTTGAAACAATTAAATTGGTATTCTGTCAATTCGTGGAAATTTGTTTTTTTACCAATGCCTTCAGCATAGTTTGCATTTCTTCCTTCAATACCATTAGTCTTAGCCACTGCCAAGGGACCAAGCCCCTAACACATTATAACGGGCCCGGTAAGCACAACTGTACAGCGATAATAAGTAATGGTGATAGTAAAGTCGCAGAAAATATGAGCAATACAAAAGAGATTGAAGTCACGGGGTCGGACACATTTTCATGGCAACATGCTCACCTCAGCCCCACTTGATGGTTCACATGGAGAGAGAGAGAGAAAGCTAACCAAAGTTTTAAAATCTTTTGGGGATATGTAAGCCCCGTGATTACAGGTAAGGGCATACATCACAGGAAAGGGCTCTGCTATAGGTAATACAGTCATGGGGAGGGGATGAATCTCGGGGTACACACGCTGTAGGAAGAGGGATAGGGTTATATGTGATAAGATGGGCGGATCCTAGTTTCAGGGCCGCAGCCTAACTTTGGATGTTACTGAACAAGTTTGATTAGTTCTCTGGCTCTTCATGGAGATTATGAACAGCAGGGTGTGACTCTCACCAACAGGAACCAGATTAATAGCTGAAAGGCTTCAGAGAAAAGTACTCCATTGTTCTTAATAGTGGGGAGTGGGTTGATCAGACCTTAGTCTGGAAGGCCAAAGCATCTGATCTCTCACCATGTGTTGGCAAATAATTTCTAATGTTTGGTAAACGTTGAAGGAGGCAGAGTTGGGGGAAAATCTTATATTAATCCCACAAACCACATGTTACCTCTTTAGATGATTGAACATCAGCCAGTTTTTTAAAAAAATATTTTGACTATTTCTTTCCATTTATTTTGATGTTTCCTGCTTCTTTTTATATTTTGCTTTTAGAATGTGTTAACATTTCAGTTCAGGACTTGTTTTTCATGTCTTTCCAGATCCATAAATGCTGAGTATACTCTGTCCTTTGTTTTTCTAATCCCAGCTCTTTTCAAATTCCATAATAATACTTTCCCTCCTGGAACTCTCTTGAGCTTTTTTACTTCATCATTTCTTTCATTCACTATGGCTACTTGACATGCAAGTTTAAGATTCTCTCCTGACATCCATTTCCTCTTTTCTTTCTTGTATTTTTGATGACCTTTTACTTTCTGCATGTATGAAGTTCTTAATGTTATCCCACAACTTGCCTGGTCTTCCGTATTTAGTGTTCACCGTCTCAAATCTGATTTTGAGATAATCTCTGAATTCAGATAGGATAAAATCAACATCAAATTCTGGCACTTGTGGTTTGTTTCAATTTTCTTTATCTTAAATCTGAATTTATACATGATCAATTGATTGCCTCTTCCATAGTTGGACTGATGATAAGGAGTTTCTACATTGTTTCCTTCCACAGAGTGAGTCTATTTGATTCCTATGTGTTTTAACTGGTGCAATCTTTGTGAATAGTTGTTATTTATGTTGTTTTAAAAAGTAGTTGGAATGGTCATTTATATTGTTTTTTAAAAGTAGTTTGGATGAAGTTGTTCTTTTATGCAATTTTTATTTCAAGTTTTGTTTCTTTTATCAATGTATTTTCTAGCTATTGATCATTCCTCTTTGCTTTTAAGTTTTGCATTTCAAAAGTCTATAATCATCAGTACATCTTCATTGCATGTTTGATCAATATCAGAATGAAGAAGTTGGCTTAACCCTTCAAAGGCATCATTACTAGAATTAGTACTTGATATGTAAATTTGGATAGTCATGTTAACTCTACTTCCTTGTAGGTGTATGCATAGACATTATCCTATCTCATAAAACATTCTATCTCAAGTTAGATTTTGAAGTATTTTTTATAATGAATGTGACACCATAATTCTGGAATTTGCCTTTCACAGAATAGTGCACCATATGATTATCCAATTCTAAATCATCTATAGCAGTCCATTTCAGCTCATTAATGCCTAAGATATTGATCTTTGTATGTCCCACTTCATCTTTTATGACTTCCAATTTTCATGGATTCATACTTGGTACATTTCACATTCTATTTATTACTGTATCCTTGCAGCTGTTCCTTTTATATTTTGAGCAATGACTCATTAGCAAGTGAAGGTCCTGAAAACATTACTCCATCAATTCATCAAGACTGACTCTTCTTTGGAGAGACTGCTCTTCCCAGGTTATATTTTGAATGCCTTCCAATGTGAAAGGTTCCTCTCCCAGCACTTTATCTGACAGTGTTATGTTGCTATTTATGGTATTTCAGGGGCTAAACCCTCAGAAGTGGACATTCTATTCCTTCTTCAAAGTCTGTCCTTAATCTAAAAGTTGTGCTGTAAGCTGTTTCCTGTGTATAACCCTTCTAGTACTTTAAGTACCAGTGACAGAGCTTCCAGTGTCAGGGCAACATCCAAGTCACCACAGGACAGCAAACTGACACACAAGTGGACACCTAAGACAGTTGTTACTAAATCAACAAAAATGGGTACACCCTCTCTAGAGAAAATCACAACAATGATTTGTAAGAAGTTGTCTGAAGAAAAATAAAGTTATCATGCTCATCTGTTGTGAAATTAATAAACAGGAGTAGAAAGTGCTTTCTAAATTAATATGGAAATGCAGAATCACTTTAACCAAATCCTAGGAAAGTTTATAAAACTGGACAGCTAATCCTAAAGGTCATAATGAAAAGAAAGGGAGCCAAAATAAATTTCTAGAAAAAATGAGCAACTTTGGGGTTGTGGGTGATGTTGAAATGCTGAACAATGCCTTCTAATCCTCATGTGAAGTCCCTGCTGCTAGATGCTGTCAGCTCTGTTTCTCCTCACAGTGACCTTGTATATCACACACAGCACCAGGCACAGGCCGTCTCTGCACCATCCTCACAAGCACTGCTCTGATTAGGGCCACTGTTGGCACTGTGCTCATCTATCGCATTGAGCGTCTGCCTCTTCTGTACACATCCTCTCCCAAGCACGGTGTTCATCTCCAGGTGCTGCTGGTCCCCTGGGCTGACATGTTCCAAGTAGATGAGATGAAATCTTGCCCTCCTCCCTTCTAAAGAGCTCAGCTGTCCTTCTTCCAAGGCACATTTGTTTGTTCTACTGTCAATTAACACTATAGTTTGCCAACATCATCATCCAAAGGTATCTATTCTTCTCCCGTCTTCCTTATTTCTAGCCTGGCTTTTGAGTGCAGCTGAGGTGCTTGAAAATATCACAGATTGAGTCAAGTGTACCTTATTTTCCAAAGTAACATACTGCTTTCTGACACTTTACAAGGGTCTTTTGCGGAAATTTTGCCCAATATAATATGTAGTGTGATTTCTTGGCTGCTGGCAAGACACAAGCAAATAGACCAAGGAGACAATTAGAAATCCCAAGAATAGAAGCATCAAACATGGAAAGCTTATATATAACAAAGATAGCATTACAAGTCAGGAGAGAAAAAGTGGGTAATTAAAAATATGATGTGGAAACAATTGGTTATCTAGACAAAATTAGATCTCTATCTCACACCAAACACAAAATAAATTCAGGTGATTTAAAGACATAATAGTGGGAAGCAAAGCATTAAATATTTGATAAGAAAATATAAAAGACATCATTATGACCTGGAGCAAGGAAGTTTGTGTGAACAAGATACAAAAAATGCAATCCATGAAGGAAAGAACACATCTAAGAATTAATATCTGCAATCTATAAAGACCTTTAAAAACCAGTAAGAGGAAGATGAGCAAACCGATGTAAAAAAATCATGCCTAGAAAATAGTCAATAGAGCAGAAAATACAAATTAAAAAAGTAACAATGCTTGAAACAAATTAGTTGCCATCAAATCATTTCCAACTCATGACGACACAGGTTTGCAGAGTAGAACTGACCTCCTGAGAGACTTCAGGGATGTGACCTGGTAGAAACGGATGTCAGATCTTCTGAACAATGCAATCATGGAAATGCAGAAGTCATTTCAAACTTAACAAATTGTCAAAGATTAAGTGGTCTGATTAAATACTAGCAAAGATGGGAAGAAACAAGGAGTCTCAAAATGACAAGGCTTCTTTAGATTGCAATTTAGTGAGATCTAGAAAAGCACCTTACAACAAGCTCTTCCACTTTTAGCTTAAGCCCTAGGGGAAAGCTCACAAATGTGCACAAGGAACCATGCAGGAAAATGTACATTCAACCCTGGTTTGTAATAGCAAAACCTTGAAATATGATCTTTGCTAAAAATGGATATTACCCTTTGGGCAGAAGCATTAATGCCCTGACATATCCTATGTAGCTGCATGAAACAAATCCAAGCTCAGGAGTTTTACTGTCAGCCATTTCTTGTCGAAAAGCTTGTGGGTTACACATGTTGTTGAGTGACATCTAGTCAATTCTGACTCATAGCTGCCTTATGTATGTATTGGAAGTAAACCCTCTCCACTCATACAATGACCTCACAATTGTTACTACATGTGAGTTTGTTATTGTAACATTGCGCCAATGCATCTTGTGGAGTCTCCCTCTTTTTTGCTGACCATTTACTTCACCGTGTGCCCTGATACTGTTGTGGTTATTCAATGGATTGATAACCACAAGGTTAGTAGTTCAAAACCAGTCTCTTAGAACCCTCCGGGCCTGTTTTACCCTGTCCTGTAAAGTCACCATGCACCAGCATCACTCAAGAGCACTGTGCCTGATGTTCTACTCCAACAAGAAGCTTCTTCTGACAACTTGTCCAAAGTATGTGAAACAGAACCTCAGCATCCTTGCTTCTAAGGACTACTGTGACTACACTTCTTCCAAGTCAGGTTTGTTTGTTCTTCTGGTAACCCTTGCTACTTTGAATATTCTTTACCAGCACCACAATTCAAATGCATCACTTCTTCCACTGTCCTCCTTATTCACTGGTCAGATTTCTACTGTATTCAAGGTGAATGGAATACTCTCACTGGAGTCAGAGGCATCTTGGTCCTGAGTGTGCCGTCTTTACTTTTCAACACTTTAACAAGTTCTTTTGCAGCAGACGGACCCTATGACAATGTTGACTTCTTGACTGCTGCTTTCCTGGATGATTGTGAATACAAGTAAAATGAATACCTCGAAAATTTCCATCTTTTCACTATAATGCTGTCTTTGGGTCCAGTTTATGAGGATTTTTGTTTTGTTTCTCTTGAGCTATAGTCCATAGTAAATACTATGGCCTTGATTTTCATCAATAAGGGCTTCAAATTCTCTTTGCTTTCAGTGAGTAAGCTTGTGTGAGCTTCACAAAAGATTTGCTTAGTGATTTCTGCATCTTACTCTATGATTTTTCTTTGGAATGGGCACAGATAAGGATCCCGTCTAGGAGGTTAGCCAGGTTAGTATCTTATAAATGCCTCGACAGCAGTGAGTGAGTGCTTCCAGGGCTGTGTCCACTTGTTGAGACATCTCCATGTGTGCTCAGTTGATTTCTGAAGTCTTGCTTTTCATCGATGCCTGTTGTGCGGGCTGAACTGGCCCTTCCGGACCATCACATCTTGAACATATATTATCCCCTGAAGCTTGTGTCCAAGAACAATGACTCACATATTTTTCCCAAAACCTTTTAATTAGGACACAAGCCAAACATAATAACATTCAACAGTTTAGTCATATTGAGGAGTGCCACCCAATCACTACCACAATCAGTTTTAAAACATTTTCTTCCTTCTTGTAGTCCTTGATAATAGCTTCCCATTACGTAACCTCAGGAACGCTTAATCTAGTTATTTCCTCTATAGATTCACCCATCCTGGGAGTCATACACCTAACAACATACAACACCATATCACAGAGACTCAACAATAACCACCGACCAGAATTGAGGGATCATTCTGGCCTGATTTTTAGACAGAAAGTATTGTAGAGGCAATTGGAGTTGATTAAAATGAAAAATCTTTAATTTGAAAGGTTAAAACCTTATCATTTGAACTCTCCATGCACAGTCAGGGCAGGACAGGCCCCTCCCACACAATTTGTTCTTGCAGCCACTGGGCCAAGGCCTCTCCTTGAAGTCCTTCCTTATTTTTGGTGACCTTCTACTTTAAACGTGGTCTTTTTTTTCATAAAAATTGCAATTTTCAAATCCAGCAGCAGCTCTCCAGGAGCAAGGCTAGGTAGCTCTCACAACCACCAGAGGGCAGTGATGCCCCCTCTCAAAAAAAAAAAAAAGAAACTGCAATCTTCTGATAACAAATCCAAAGGATGTGTGATGAAACCTCCCCATTCTTGCTTCTGAGAAATTTTCTGACTATACTTCAACTCGGATTTGCTAGTTCTTCTGGCATTTCATGGTTCCCTCAATATTCTTCATGAATACTATAATCCAAAGGCATCCATTCTTCAATTTTCACATGCATATGAGACCATTGACCACACTATAGCTTAAACGAGGTGCTTCTTAGTCTTCAAAGTGACATCCATGCAAAAAAATCTTGTTCAGCACATTTGCCCAATTCAATGCAGCATTTGATTTCTTTGAGCTGGGTTAATAAAAATCTTAAAGTACCTTTTAATCTGAGAATTGTAAAAATGACTCTAAATGTTTTGTGCTTATTCTCAGTGAGAGCTACAGGCTCCGCAAGAGTAAGTGTCATTGGAAAGAGGAAATTCCCTAATGGCGAGGGGCTTCTCTGAGTAGTCCTTAGTGACACATTCTCTTTTGAACACTTAGTACTTTGGGAGAGATCCACCACTTGGGCCAGACAGCTGTGCTTTCCTGAGGCTCCAAACATCTGTCCAAATTGTGGCACAAAACCTGCCTGTCCCAAATCGACCTCACTGCTCACTTATCAACATATGAAAAGATGATGAAGAACAGCGCATCTCTAGGCTCACCAGGGGCTTCTCATCACACTCTCCATCCACCGTGCTGCTGGCCTGCATTTCCGGAAAGACCAGGAGAGCTTTGTGAAGGGCTGCCTTAACAAATGCCACATTTCTCTCTTGGCTGCTGCACAGACAGAACAAGGCTGGAGGCAAGGAGCAGTCTTTTTCAGAGATGAGTCATGTATGTAACACACTGGATGCGTGTTTCCTGTTTCCTTTCTTAATGAGCAGTCCAGGTTTCCCTCCATGCTGTGGGTATGGTGAGTCCCTAAATGGTTTCTAGGGAGCTGAGCGCACCATTCGCTGATTTGGTAAAACACTTGGATCTCTGCCCAGTTTCCACTCCACCTTCAGATGAGGAGGAGTCTGCTTGAAAAGCCCCAGCAGACTGTGCTTCCTGCCATTTTTCCTAAAAGCCCAAGTGCAGTCTGATAAAGATACCATCTTTGGGATAAAATTCTCTCATCAATGGACAGAAATTTAGTATAAGTCACTCTTAAGCACAAACTTCTTTTTATTTATAAGGCGTGCTTTATTTTAGAGTTAAACTTTTCTTTGTTAAGATAGGGCCAACAGAACCATTAATAACTATGAAAACATGTATTGATTACCTCCCACAGACCGTTTGCCACCAGTGTTTGTGTGGATGGCCAGGATTTGAAAACTACCCATCTCACTCCCTGGCTGTGCTGTCTGGGGTCAATTATTAAACCCCACTAAGCCTCAGTTTCCTTCTGTAAAAGAACGATAATATTAACACCTATCTCATGTGATTGTGGGAATTCAATGAACGAAGAACATGGCCCTTGTTGGGAACTGTGGAGCAGAGTCCTACTCCAAACAACCCCAGGGGAAGGCGAGATCCAAATGACTCTGAAGCATCCACTGGTCAGTAGCCATGGTGCCAACAAGGTTATTTAAGCCTGTGGTGGTATTTGCTTAAAGAATGTTGGCTCCTGTGGCCACCTCTGGGTCCCTGGGAACACAAAAGGGTCTGTGCTTGGCTGCTGACCCCAACCTGAGCATTTTGAGACTGCTCGGTGGCTCTGGGTGACCTGATTCCTTCCAAATGACCACCTGGGGACTCCTACGGGGCAGTTCTGAGTCAAGAGCACAGAACAACAGCTTCATCTAAGTTACCTGGCATTTTGCTACACATTTCAGAACAAAATAAATAATAAGGCACGACCACTTCCATGCTCAGAGAAATTTAATTGGAAGGGACAAGTGCTATCCATGTGAGCTAATTAGTGCACAAAACATGTTCTTTGTCAGCAACCTGTGCTGCGGTAGCCGGCTGGATTCAGTGGTCCAAACAGCCAGGAAATGGGAGGGCGTGTGCTTCACTCTGGGAGAGCGGTTCCCAGAGGGTTTGTCCAGTGACCAGCTGGGGCTGGGGATGGGGGAGCTCTCAGGGAAGATCGGACTTAAACTGGCCCTTGACAGCACAGCACAAGGCAGCCAGCCATTCTAATGGCAAGACCCACAGGAGAGAAAAGACGGATGGTGCAAATGGGGGCGGTCAAGCCCGAGTCAGGCAATCCTGAAAATGAGGTTTTGGTGCCTCTCACTGCCTTTCACTGTCCAGGGATTTTCCAATCAAGTGCGGACTCCTGCCCTTTCTGATACTGCCCTCCACTCAGAGACTTTTCTTTACCCAGGTTGCCTGACACTTAACCCAGGGCACCACCAAGTTCCCTTGATCCCAAAGAGGTGGTTCTTCTGAGGGCACAGGGTTCAAAGTAGATGTTGGACCAGTGGGGCTAACCAAGTGTTTGTCTTAAAGAAGACTCCAGGGGTATGTTTCGTTACGGATTTAAAGATGATCTCAGAAGAAGCATTTGTGGACTGACTTCATCTCACTCCCTGTCAGCGGTCTCACAAAGCCAAGGTCCCACAAGGATTTTAAGTATTGTTTTTCACTCTTCCTCTTTCGATCAGAATTCACCTACAGAAGCATGGATAAAAAAAAAAAAAACCTTCAGTGAGAGTGGCCCGGCCAATTCTTCTCTCAGCACAAAAGGAGTGAGTGTTGACAGAGAAAATCAGTCATGCCAATCTTTGCCATAGTGCTCCTTCTCCCTCTGAGACACCCGTATATAGGGAGAGACCATAGACAAGATAATCAAAACAAAATAATTCTGCACAAACACACGGCAAGGGCTGGCACAGATGAGTTGCTCAGAAAGCAGGCCCAGACAGGGCGAGGCCTGTATCCATTATTGTCCAGAGGTTGTCAGAGGCAGGGTAAACAAGCACCGTCTTAAAACTTCCAAGCAGGAGGGCCATGGAAGCAATGCTGGCCTGGTGCAACCACCTTGAAAGCATTAGACAAGAATCCCCTCCCGTCCGCCGACCCCTTGTTAGCCCCCCGCATGCTCAGGGACTCTGCTCACGTGGTGCCTGGCACCGGTGTACACCTTCGTATGTGAACAGAATCTGTGCATGGACAGTTCAGGGTACAGGAATAGAATCAATCCTAAGGGTGAGAGATCCTAGAACCAGGAAGGCCAACTGAGTGCATGATGACGTTTGTTTAGTCCAAGTGGGGAAGAAGACCAACAGCACAGACTGAATAGGTTTCATCCTTGCTAGAGGAAGTCGGGTGGCCATGATGTTAGGAAAGATTAAATTCTGGTGTTAACTTGAATTATATGTGCTGATGCGTCTGTGTGTGTGATCCAATCACAGGGCTACTGAGTGATCCCTAATAGCCTGCTACAATGTGCACTTTTCATTCTCTTCTTACTGTGTCTCTATGTGCTTTGTGGGGAGCCAGTGAAGGCAAATATGATGTTCTTAAGGATCTCCCGTGATTAAAGAAGAGGAAGAAGATATCTTCTGTGGGTGGGTGTGGGGTTTTTTTCCTGTTAAAAAATCTAGCTAGAACTCAAGGGCAAAAGACACAGGAAGGAGATTTCAATAATATGGCAAGCATCCTTACAGGATGACGTTGAAGGGAGGGTTGGATTCCCAGTTTGTCAAGGGGCTTATGGCCAAGGGGAACTCTTACATTCACCTTCCCCCCCTCCCCCCAGGTGTTCAGTTCAGTGGCTGGCCCATAAAAGGTCATGGTGGAATCATAAATCATTATAACTATCAAAGCACCATGAAGTCAACTAATCCAACTGGAAGAGGACAAGGAAGAAGACTAAAGTGACTGGCATGCTTGTAGTCTCACACTTCAAAGTGGTATGGTCAGTTCTCGAGCCGAGGTCTCTAACTGCCATTTCAACATTCTTTCTGATGGGAAAAGCATCCCTCCCATGTATGTTTCTGAATAGGCGTGCTCCTGAATGCTGGGATGCTGGGTATACTCAACATGTGAGAGTAAGTCAGAAGCATTGTTGCTATGGTTGTGGTTCATACATATATGAGTTTATTTTGAACAAACCATGCTTCAATATGTCCCTAGAATCAATGAGAGCCTGTAGAAAAGTTCTCTCAATAATACATGAGTCCTACCTAAATATGCACCCTAGAGTCATAGAGAACATCAATGAAAAAAAATGAGACAAACTTAAGAGTCCTGATACAAGGTGTGAATACACTACTGACCACAATGAAAATACCAACACTATGGAAGACAAAATATAGAGAGTTGGGAAGGGACATCTAAAATCATGCTATCTGTGCACATCAAAAACCTTCATCAGAAGAGTAAAAGGAAAATCCACAGATTGGGAAAACATATTGAGCAAAAATATATCTGATATAAGGCTAATTTTAAAAATTGATAGAAAGCTACAATGTCTTAATAAGAAATAAGAAAATACAAATAACCTAATAAAGACACATATAGATGATTTACTGAGCTTGGGCAGAAGAAATAACTAGATGACATCCAGGTGCCCAACAATCACAGGAAGAAAAGTTTGAGTGAAAACAACAATGAAGTATCCACCTCACACCATTCTCTGAGCAAAGTAAAAATGTTTTAACAATAAAAAGGGTTCCTGGAGGTATGACGGGGGAGGAAGAGGGGAGGAGAAGCTGATATCAAGGAGTTCAAGAAGAACAACAATGTTTTGAAACTGATTGTAGTAGTAATTGTACAACACTATTTGATATGATTAAACTATGGCATGCTATGATATTTGTAAGAGCTCCCAATAAAATGATTTAAAATATCCTTGCTGAAGAGAATACCAGGGGGAAAATAGAAGACAAGAACCAATGCGGAAAAGGAAGTAGCAAGATAGGAAGCGCATGCACAGAAAGCTGGTGGGGTTGTAGCATAGTATCAGTATGACGGAAATCAGTATGTCACTTCCATAAACAGATGTAAATATAAATACCTCAGGATCCTGTAATCTTTTTATTTTGTATATACCATAAAATAAAGAATAAAACATAGATATATGCACACCTATGTTTACTGCAACAATTTCTATAATAGCAAACAATGTAGCAACAAAAAATGACTATAGAGGAATAGATAAACAAACTGTGGTACATTCATAGAATGGAATAATAAGCACCCTTAAAACAATGATGAGTCTGTCAAACAACTTAAGATATGGACAAAATTGGACAACATTTTTATCAGGTAAGTTACTCGACCTCATAAAGATAAATACTTTATGATACCATTATTAAAAGAGGGGGGGGAAACACATATGGATAAGACTTTAAAACTACAACTTGGGATTGGAGGATGGAGAGAGAGAAGAGGGAAAGGAAAGTGTATTAGTCTGGGTAGACAAGAGTAACAAATTCATAGACATGTATGTGTGTATAAGAAAGAAGTTTATATACAAGAGCTATTGAATATTGAAAAAACATCCCTGCCCAGTCCAGACCGAGTCCTTAAGTCTGATATTAGTGCGTATCTGTTACCAATCTATAAAATCCTCTTCGGACTCACAAAACACACACAATGATGCGAAATGCAGGAAAACACAGCCAGTGGGTGCAAAGTCTTGTGAATCGAGTGGCAGTAGAAGCATCTCAGTGCTGCCAGGGATCTCCATGTAGCTCCCTCAGTTCCCATGGTACAGGGTCTCTCAGCTAGAGCCATATGTCTTGCCACTAGAGCATATCTCTGGGAGTGACCGAGAGAAGAAAGTGTCTTCCACTCCAAGAAGGAAATACAGGGATTCCCAGAATCCTCAGGCGAAGGCCACACTCACACAGAGGCTTCATTTATACAACGATTGGCAAGCTAGACTCCGCCCCTTTACTCATAATCCTATCAAATTGACAACAGATTATAAAACCACCACAGACAGAGAAGTAGGGAAAGAGGGAGGATGGAAAAAGGAAAGACAAAACCCCAAAGACCTACATAATGCAGAGGGTTTAATGGGCTCGAGTCCCTGGTGTGGAATCCTTACAAAGATGGCAGCCCCGCCTTGACAGGTGCAGAGTTAGGTGGAGACGACTGCAGGCAACAGCAGCTTCAGAGTGTGATCATTTTATTTAGTAATGGTGTCTAAAATTTTACAGCAATACTTACCCACTTACCTTGTAGTGCACGACTTAAGTGGCACCATGGTTGATGTGCAGTGGCTAACCACAGGAGAAAGACGTGGGGAACACTCTGAACAAGTCCTCCTATGTCTGATGGGGTCACTATGAGTCAGAATCAACTTGACGGCAATACATTTTATTAGGTGGTTTCCGCAACTATTTCGAGAATTTCCTTGAGGGGAAGGGTTGTTTCAGGACAGAGTGCATTCCTGCCTTCCCTTCCACACCCAGCTTCTCCATCCCACCACCAGCAGCTCCACTGCAGGGTGTCGGAGACCTGGACATGAAAAAGGTGCAGAAGGGATTCCTCACCTCCGAGGGCTTAAAAAGCTCATCTCAAGAACGGGAATCTCAGAAACTCAGCCTGAAAGGGTGAGTTTTTGGTCCAAACACAGGACACTGTGCTCGATGCCAGGAAGGTATAAAGAAAAATGTGATACAAACACAGTCGGACTTGCCAATGTGGATTAAAGACCCTTCCAGTAGGGATCTAGTTATGGAGGCTGGCACCCTCTGATCTCTATAAAGAATATGAAATCCATCTGTCAGAAATGCATGATTTGTGGATAAAGAGGAGCAGACTGAGGTAAGTCGTTGCTGCTAAAGTATGGGACTTTGAAGGCAGTTAAGGAGCTTACAGAATGTAGGGGGCCATTAGTGGCTCTTGGTGGAGCCATGGCTGAGCAGTACCATGACTGTGTGGAGCTGGCAATATTTTGAAGATCAGTGTCCTGACCGCTGCAAATGTTCTCAAGTGCCTGGGCCCCTTCAGATTCCTTTTGCTGTTTCTATGTGCCCGGCATCCCTCCCTATCAGCTTCTGTGGACTTCCCATCCAACAGCTTCCACCTGTGACTGTCTTTAGAATTCTGCCTTTGGGCAACAGGAATCACTTGGATAAAGCAAGCGCAATGCTAAAATTGCTTAGGAGCTTATATCCTGGGGAGGTGGGGACAGCCCTTAGCCAATAACTTCAACTGTGGAGAAATGAAAGACCAGCTCCCCCTGTCTGTCAGTGGCACAACTGCTGAGGTGTCCTTTCCCCTCCAGAGCTCCCTGCAAACCAGGCTGAGTATGGGATCTAGCCGAAAGCTCATCTTCGCATAGTTTCTTCTCTTGTCTGGCCTTCTGGTTGTACCCTCTTAGCATTTCTTCTGGAAGTACTCCCTGAATGCTGTACTGGCCGTTGAACTCTTATCACAGCATCTGCTTCCGACACACAGATCGGAATGTTAAGGTCGGGCCAGTGAGGACACTATCGCCAAGCTCCCCACCAAGACCTCGACAAGGTCAGAGGCCCTGTGGTAGAAGCTAGGAAACTAGAGGAGAAATATTCCAAAAATAAATACTCGAGACTGTGCCCAGGTAGGAGAGATGAGTTAGGAGAGAAGCAGGAGTCAGTGGACGCTGCACAATTTCCTACCTAGGGCACAGAGTTCGATGAGAAGAGTCGGAGAACCCCTCGAGAAGGAAGGAGTGCACGCAGGGAAAAAGGGGGTGTTGTTTGGAGACATTGACTTGGCGGCAACAAGAATGGCATGTCGTAGGAATGCTGAGTAGCTAGGAAGGCCCCCGGGGCTTTCCCCCAGGAAGAGTCAGTCGGAGGTAGAGCTCGGGAGTTGGCTGCCACAAGCACCGAGTTCTTCAGTGAAGTCACGCGTTCAGAAAAACTTCCAGAGAATGTCTGAGCTTTGTGTCCACCCGTGGAAGTCTCCAAAGAGAAAAATACTCTACAATATTCCCAACCTTTGGTAAACCAAGTTCAATGCCGCAGTGAGCAGGATAGAGTGTGAGATGAATCTAAGACTGCGTTCTGTACCATTGTCTATTTTTAGAAAATCATTCCCAGTGCATTCTTGTCTAAAAACTCGCCTGTGGGCTCACATTTGCTCCCCTTACAAAGGCAATTCAGGAGTAAACCAGGACAGTTCTTGAGCATGCTGGTCCAAGGCAGCAATCCCGCTGAAGAGTTCACTGGGAAACATGTTCGTAAATCTTTGATTTCCACCTGAAGATCTAATCTGAGGACTTTAACACTCATTGATACTCGAGAAAATCACCCAGTTCACTTCCAGAGAAGGAAACTGAGGCTAACAGAAATGTGGTTGGTAGTAGCGGGATTATCCCCACAGAACTCGCTCACCCTGTTTGTATGCTCCCTGGAATGGGACTGCCGATCCCTTCCTGGGGATTTGTTTGGGAGGCTCTCTGCCCAGAATAATCATTCCAAATGAAATGATGAGTGGGACTACTGGCATATCTCTCCATGCATAAAATGAGAATCATAATATGTCAAAAGATGGGTTTAAGGATTTACTAAGATAAAGGCTGTTAAAATGTTTCAATGTAGTAGAACAGGATCCAAATGTAAGAGCAATGCCAAGCTTCTCTGCTTCTCTACCATGATTGGAGAGGTAAATCAGTTGGGATTATATAAGAAAATGAAGCTCAGACACCTCTGACCGACTAGACATGTGTCCTTCAGTTTCACTCCCAATGGTGTCGAAGCAAATAAAACACCAGTGAGTGCGTGTGTGTGCGTGTGTGCATATGTGTACCAGGAAGTCATGCCTAAACCCACACTCATAGTTAATTAAGTCAAGTGTGTGGCTCTGTAACTCCAGAACCTTGTAAAATATCTGGCTCAAGTCTCAGGTTTGTGGTCTTGTGGACCTGGCATCACAGGGGAGGGCTGTGATCTGTACTGCTGGCATTTTGAAACCACCAGGCATTCTGATGGAGAAAAATGTGACATTCTAGTCCCTGTCAAGAGTTACCATCTCAGAAACTCTCAAGGTTAGTTCTCTCCTGTCCTATAGGTCACGGTGAGTCCACAACAACTCACTGGCAGGGCATTTGGTTTTGCTTGGGTGTTACAGACAAAAAGTTCCTACCATCTATGCCCTCAGGAAAACATAGGATAGGGAGAGGGAAATAAGTGTAAAGCAACATAGAATGCAAATACAATGAGTGTGTCCATCCAGAACTGCACGACTTATAGTGGTGGCCCATGTGGGTATCATTCAGCTTTTCCTGATGTAAGGCTTACTTCTCACTAAAACTGGAGCTTGATGTCAGATTTAATTGAATCAGAATGCACCCTGCATGATTTCAGGCAAAGAATTAAAAAAGAGCAAAGGCAACAAGATGCGTAGTGTCTTACTGCAGAGAAGTACAAGAAATCTGCTATCATATGCAAATGCCTGCTCAATATGTGAATGGACAAAAGCCTGAGGAGCAATGGAAGATAAGGTTTGAATGAGAGATGGGCCAAATCATTGAGGACATCATATGTCATAAAGGTCTGTTGTCAGGGGCTGAGCCCTGGTGGCGTAGTGGTTGAGTGTGGGACTGCAGCCCATTGACTTGGCGGTTCAAATCCAGCAGCAGCTCTCTGTGAATTAGGCTGGGTAGCTACCACAACCACCAGAGGGTAGTGATGCCCCCCCCAAAAAAGGTCTGTTGTCTCTTTTTTAAGCGCTAGACTAAATGTACTAAAAGCACACCCTCCACCCACCCCAGAAGTAAACCCCATATCTGTTATCTCAGTTCTGACTCTGAGTTACCCTTGAGGACAGGGTAGCACAGCCCGAGGGTTTTCAAGGCTGGACATGTTCATGGAAGCAGGTTTCTATGACGTTCTCCTGCAGGAATGGCTCATGGTTGCAACCCATCCACTCTTGGGGTAGCAGCCCAGGGTTCGACCAGTGTGGCACCAGGGCTTCTTGTATTGAACTGGAACCAACCCTCACCATTGAGAAATGCAAATAATCCAATTTTGGAAATATCTGGGGGTGGGGGTGGGCAGGACCTAGCAATACCTCCAGGTGACCCCAGCATGCACACTGAGGACAGAGAACCACTGCTATGGACACTTCGGGGAGAAACAAAAGGCTGAATGTTTTATGGAGTCAAAAGGCTGCATCCATTTGTTGGGGCTAAAAAAGAGAGAAAGCATTGGTTTCTCTACTAAAAAATCACTCGTTCAATCCTTCAGAAGTGCACAGCCAGAGCCATCTGGGGTCCTGCCTGGGTCTTTTCAATTGAGTCCTCCTGTCTCATCAGGTAAGTAATCTTGTAGAAACAGCCCCTCATTACCCTCCATCAAATGAGCAGTGAGGAAGCACTTTTCATTTGAGAACTAGATGACTGAAAAGATTCGTCTCGGGCAATCGCAGTAGATGGCAGTGATTTAAACGAAATTCACTTCTGGAAGACAGCTGAGCTGTGGCACAACTTGTGTGAAGTTTAGGCTGAGGCAGCAGCAAGAATGTCGAGCAGGCACTCAGGCCTGGAGCAGGCACTCATGGATCCTCCTGCACACCAACTTCTATCTTGAGAGGGGGTAGGGGAGGAGAAGGAAGTCTGCATCTAGCTTGTCATCTGAGGGTGAAGTTGGAAGCTCATGGCTGGGTTGATGGAAAAAGCAAATGTTCAACCATTCTGCACCCCACCCCAGCCTACCTTCTACCCCTCCGAAATGCTAATGAAAGAAAATGGAAAAATCGGTAGAGAAGCCAAATGATTCATAAAAATCAATTTAAGCAGCATGAGATAAGCAGTAAGCTTTAAAAAATTTTTAAAGGGAAAGAATACAATTAGGGCACCAGGCAATTCCAAATGAAAATAAACATCTTTAAACAGCCTCTGTATAACCTTGGGTTATTGCATTGGGCAGGATTGGACCACAAAATCCATCATGAAAGTATAGAGACATCCTTGGCCAGGGACACATTGGGAAGGACTACAAAGGGTGAACAGAGTGACATGAGGACCGGCACAGTGACTGAGGGCTCCCAGAGAAAGCATACACAGGCTCAGGGGCAGGACCAGCATACATGGTGGAAGCTTCCCCACTCCCCATGACACAGGCTGCCCACTGTTCACCACCCCCGACTCTGACAGCTGGAGCTGGTGTGGAAGTCACAAGCACATCGTCAATAGGCAATTACAGTAATCGAAGCCTGGAGGAAGTGACACCAGTGTAAATAGCCTATTCCCAGTTGGCCTGTGATTAACGTGACAACAACTTGGATGTGTTTTCCTCCATGGAAGCAGGATAGCTTGTCAGTTGGAGAAAATTTGATAACAGACTGTCCTACTCTATTATACCCAAACCCCCAGTTAGTATTTGCTGGGGTAGGAGGCCGGGGAATAGAGGCAGAGGTGGGTGCACCAACACATAAGGCAAGTATTAAGTGCTCCTTATATGCTTTGTTAGTCTGGGTAGCCTAGAGAAACAAATTCATAAACACTCATATGTGTATAAGAAAGATTTTTATATGCAAGAGCAACTGTACATTAAGAAAACATCCCAACCCTGTCCTGTCCAAGATCCTAAGTCTGATATTAGCCCATATATCTGATATCTGTACATAAAGTCTTCTTTAGATACACGAAACACATGCCTTTGGATCTGGTGGCATTGTAAACATCTCAGCACTGGCAGGGATCTCTCTGTGGTTTCCCCGGCTTCAGGGGTCTGGTTGCATCCATGTGGCTTGTCAGGCTCAGAGCACTAGGGTAGCGCCAGGTGGCTTCAAGGAAATGAACTGAGAGAGACAGTGCCTCCGCTTCCAAGAAGAAATTACCACATTACCCAGAATCTCAGGAGATGGCCATGCCCACACAGAGATCTCATTGGTTATCTCCAGGTTGACAGGCTAGACTCCACCTTAAACTCTTAATCCTCAAATTGACATCAGGTTAGGTGACTGCCATAATGCCCAAGGTCATTCAATCCTTTATGAAGTGGTTCCATCAATCCCACTTTATCAGAAAGAAATAGACTCAGAGGGGTGAAACAGCTTTTCCAAATAAATCAGTTAGCAGCATATTAGATATAAGCATATGGATTTACTATGCCCAGCTCATAAACTCTTCCCACCGCTGGGATGCAGTGTTGGCACAGAGAGGCATGAGCACACAATCAGAAGAGATTAATGAGTTCTCCTGGATCTAGCCTGGCTTAGTAATCTAGTCCTGCTATAAAAGAATCTCCACAAATGGGTAGCTTAACCAATAAATTAATTCTTTACCACTTAGAAGGTTATCAATCTGAATTCAGGGTGAATTTGTAAGCATGTGTTCTGGAGGAAAGTCCTTGACTCTTTTGAGCTTCTACTTCTAGGCAATCTTCGGGTGATTTATCTTTTCCCTTCTCCATCGCTGTAAATGGATTGCTTGTTTAATCTTTTTGCACGTCAAACAACATTGACTCAAAATAGAGCCTATACTGATCCTGTGGGTCTGCTAACCTCAAGATCAGCAGTTGGAAACCACCACTGCTCCCCTGGACAAAGCTGAGTCTTTCTACTCCTGTGAAGAGTGTGGCAGTCATGTATCTGTCAATTTCATGATTGAGATGTAGGGTGGAGTCTAGCCCGTTAATCTGGAGATAGCTATTGAGTCTACTTCTGTGATGAGTGTGATGGTCATGTACCTATGTCAATTTCATGATTGAGATAAAGGAGTGGAGTCTGGCCTGTTGATCTGGAGATAGCCATTGAGTAGCCAATGGGGCCTCTGTGTGGGCATGGCTTTCTCCTGAGACTTCTGGGAAGTCTCGTGGTATTTCCCTGGTGGAGATGAGAGACAATTTTTCCCCAGTTGTTAGAAGTCATTCGACTGACAAGACAAGATGGCAGCACCCGAGTAACTGGAAGAGCCGGAGGAGAAGCCACACAGCCTTACCCTGATGGAACCAGACCTCTGAAGCTGGAAAAGTCACATAGAGACCCCTGCCAATGCTGATATATTTCTATCCCAATGGATACTGCTGATGGACCCTGAGCCCTGGAAACGAGGAGCCATGAAGGGACACCTGCCAGAGCCGGGACTCTGCACCCACTGACTTGTGACTTCATGAGTCGGAAGGAGACTTTATAGACTGGTATCAGACTTATGGGCTAATATCGGACTTATGACTTTGAACTGGCCTGGGTTGGGATGCTTTCTCAATGTCCCATTCCTCTTGTACATAAACCTCCCCCTTATATCCATATGTGTGTTTATGAATTCATTTCTCTAGTCTACCCAGACTAACACAGAGAGTTATGGGCTTGGAAACCCACAGGGCACTTCTACTCATCCTATCGGGTCACTGGGAGTTGGAGTGGACGACATGGCAGTGAGTTAATTCGGGCTCAGGAAAATTATAAAGAAATCCATTCCCAAATGGGATTATAAGCACAAGTATAAGGACAAGTTTTCCCAAACATGCTTGTTTGTTTTGAGGGAGGCCCGATTCAATCCACAGCATAGCATTAGGTGCACCCAAGCAGGGAGGATCACCTCAGCTCTGTAGCTGCACGTGCTTCTTTGGGTACTCAGTGGCATGGATCGCCTCCAGACCTTGGCTCCTACTGTTCTCACAAAGAGAAGAAGACTTTGCCTTCATTTCTGGGCTCAAAAGACTGTCCCAACCAGTTGGGCAGGTGATACACATTGGTTATCATTTGACAGTGGAAGCCTGGTTAGGATAATTCGGAAAGAGAAACATTTGTGAGACTCATTACAGAAGCGGGTATACACCTTACCTTGTGATAGGGGTAGGGATCCAAAAACGATTCCCTCAATTTTGCTTTTTGAGATGCTAATTTTAAATTAAAGGGAAAGGGAGGTAATAATTAGAGTTCTCAAAGAACGAGGTCAAAAGCATCAGAACCAGGCACTTCACATTAAACTATATGAGAAAGTGGAAAGGCAAGTTGTTCCAGCGGGAAGAGAATGGCATGGTAGACAGAAGAATTTCATTTTATTGGTAGAGGCCAAGACACTAGAAAGAGGAGAAGAAATCATTCTTGTTGTTGCGGTCCCTGTTCCTATGGAAGTGGGGAGAAGGGAAGCCTTAGGTTGTCGGCTTGTACTTATTTTCAGGGATGATGCTGACATAAAAATGCTCTGTGGGGGCTAGGCTGGTGGTGCCAGAAGGTGAGGACCACTTCTCACCTATGATCAACCAGATTTAGGGAGAAAAATCTCAAGATTCAAGTCCTTCCAGACCTCTTTGTAGGGAAGGTTCGATCTGAGTCCAGTGAGGCCTAAGTTACATGAAATATTAGTTGTGTTGTCTTTCTAAACCACCACTATTTTGAAAGAACAGCTCTCAAGTAACTTCTGGCAGCAGGTAAGAAAGACAGTTCTCATTCTTTTAGTTGGAAGAAGGCCAGGTAAGGGGAGGTGGGGGAGGGAGACGCTAATAGGCTGTTCCTGATGACAATTAAAAGGACACAAGCAAACGTGGGCAGTGTTTCACACTTAGTTTTACAATTACAGCAGTCCTTTTGTGGGCAAACATGGGACAAGAAAGATAGTGAAGAGTTTAATTGCATTGCAGCTTTACACATAGGAGAGAAATCCCTTGGGCATGATGGAAAGGAGGCAGCCATTGATGCTAAGGAGATGCATGATGTTTGTGTCAGGGTTCCCAAAATCACCAATAGGCCAAGGAGGGATGCTGGGGCACCAGGACTACTAAGGGAGAAATCCCAAGTTGTAAGTTCTTGGGTGTTTTGTATAGATTGTCGTGTGTTCTCTACAGGGTGTGTGTGAACACCCCTCTTCTGTGTCTTTTCTGAGATCATCACCAGACTTTAGATACTTAGTGATACCTTTTATCTATGCACTGGTATTTGGTGAGGAGAGGAAGCGTGAGCCACCATGGGACCATTCGAGAAAAACTAAATGTTGTTGACACAGACCTAGCAACTGAATTGTTAGGGAAACAGCTGCCCTCTGGACTCTACCCAGACCCTCTCATTTAATATGTTCAGCAACTTCGTGGGAGAGCTGACAGCACTGCATTTCAAAAAGGAGGAGATCTAGCCTCAGCAGGGACTGGTGGTTATTTGCCCAAGGTCATGGTGATGCTAGTGCTTGATTCCTTTCCTTCTATACTGCTCCTGCTGCTCATCTTAGTTGCTGTTAAGTGTCTTCAAGTATAACAAAATAAAGCTTTGTCCCATCCTGTCCTGCACCAGCTTCCTGATCACCACTCTGTGGGAGTCCATTCCTGGTGGCTAGCATGGTAACCCCGTTCCTTGAGGGTTTCCCTCACTTTTGCTGGCCCTCCACATTAGCAAACACGTTAATTTCCCAGTGATTAGTCACTCCTGATGACAAGGTGAGATAGTTTCTGGTCCTGTTCTGTGACCCATTTGAGTTTTCATTGGCTAATTTTCCAAGGGTGGTCCCCAGACCAGCAGCATCACCCTGCGATTCGTTAGAAAGGCAGATTGCTAAGGTCTGCCCAGACCTGTGCTTTTATAGGCCTTCCGGTGGAGCCCGATGTGAGTGCCATGACCTGCACACAGTTGCCTGTCCCCGAGCCCGCTCTGCACTCACTTCAGCTTTGATGGGCCTGGGACTCTGGCTGAGGAGATGACAGGTCACTTGACCGTGTGTGGCACCTGAGTGAGCAAACGCTGCAGAGGCTCACAGTCCAGTCCCTCGACTGTAAAATGAGACACAACCCAATCTCAGCGGAGTGAGGAGTGAGCTGGAGTAATTATAGCTAGTTTGGAAGTCAAGCCAACGATGTGAAAAAGGAATTTAACCAGCTTGCTCCACCGTCACCCTGCCTCCAGGCCCTCTCAGAGGTTACTCTCATCGGCCTGGTTTGTCTAACCTTTAGTTGTTGCTATGTCATGTCTACTGCCTGTCTTGTTCATTTTTTATGAAGAACATGTATGGTTTCAGAAGCACTGAAGTATGGGATGAGCTGCTGGAAGAACACTCTGGCATCCTGGGAGAATCTTCTAAATTCAGGCCTGAACTCTACAAACCACAGTCTCAGTGATTTTGAGGAAGGTTTTGAGGAACCTCTCAGTAAAGTGAAGATCAGATTTTCAATAGCTCAGCATGTCTTAAAAATGAAAGAAGATGGCAAAGGCTTTAGAAGACGTGACATAATAGACCATTAATATTTTAGGTCTCTGAAATTTTAGGTGACACAAAAGGAGCCCTGGTGGCACTTTGGGTTAAGCTGGGGGCTGCTCATTCCAAGCCAGGGAATGGAGCCCATCAACTGTTCCCGTGGAGAAAGGTGAAGAGATGATGATGTTTGCTCCCCTAAAGTACTAGCTCTGCTCTGTCTTCTCTAGGGACTCTATTAGTTGGAATTAGTTGGATAGCAATGGAGGGTGCCACAGAAGGGGCTTACTGAAAAGTACATTGTTCAAGCCTGCCCAGTGCTCCTTCAACACCCCCCTCTCTCCAAGAAGGGAATGTCCACTCTGTCCCCAGTGGTCGATTCACCAGCAGTGAGTGTGGCTTGTGTGCTGCAGTCAGTTCAGTCTCTGATGGAAAGCTTGGTGACTCGAGCCCAGCCATTGGCATTGTGGAGAAAGACTGGGTTTTCTGATTCCGAAAAGATGGCAGCCAAGAAAACCCGATGGAACTCAGTTGTATCTGCATGGAAATTGATTTGGCAAGGACAGCTGGGTTTGCTTTGTTTTTCAGTGTCCTAATGCCATTCTCCAGCCCCAACCTTGCTCCACCCTTGGTTTCAATTTCCCTGAATACATGTTCCATGCCTGTAAAAGCCCCTTTGCTGGAAGGGCAGTTGCACTGACGACAGGATCAATCTGGTAAATGGTTCTTGGCACGCGGATGATCCCTCAGAGAACAGGCTGCGGCACGCTGAAGCGGGCAGGGTGCGCCAGTGGGCCTTCACCCCAGGGAACCTGTCTGTCCATTCCCCCCAAAGATGTCTCCTGAGACTTCAGGTCAGACAGGGGCATTTGAAAATCATGGGCGTCCGGTGTCACCACCACTCACCCTCTGCATTTACAGATGAGGAAGCCAGCCCCCAAGCTGGAAGTGCCCCACTCAAACTTCTTACCTCTTATTTACCAGTCCTAAGTGGGGATTCTTTCAGTAAGCAAGGGGCCCTGGCAGAGCTAGGGCTGCCAAAACAGCAAAGGGAGTCACCCTTGGAGGATGTGCTGGTGTGAGGCAGGCGCACCTGTCATGGGCAGTAAAACCAGATCGCTCCTCTCTCTGGGTGCTGACACGGGCCATTCCTCCACAGCTCGTGGACATGACTAAACCCCACTGCTGGCCAGCACATCTCCCCAATTATATCAGATAACTAAGATTCTGCTGGATTGTAAGTTGACACCAGGGCTGGTGAGGAAAATACACACCAAGAAAAGGGTTTACTATGTAGTGTGTTTACATCTGAGGGGTTGAAGAAAATTCTTGGAAAATGTGCAATTAAGAGATCCTGGAAAACGTCCATGAAATCTCCCAAGTCCTCTTGTACATTTGTCATCTCTGAAGATGAGTCAGTGGGAGAAATAATCCTACCGCTTAAAAAAGGAAGACAGTCTTAAGCTGAACAATAGTATGTGTAACAATCATGATAATAGACATTTATTATAATTTTCTCTTTATCAGGGTGGCACCATGCTTCATACCCATCCTTGTGGTTCCCAGACAGGCAGCATCAAGATCAGAATGTGTTAGAAACGGCACTTCCCAGACGGTTGCTGAAGGCTCTTAGCAAGTGCCAGGTCCTAAGGGAGGGCTTTGCATGGCTTATCTCATATCATCCTTTAAAGAGCCCCATAAAGCAACTAACAGCAGCACCCCCATTTTAAAGATGAGAACACTGATGCTTACACAAGGCAGGCTTGGGTAGGTGCTTTTCTCACCATGGTGAAGTATAGGAGGCACAAGGGAATGAACCAAAGCCTTGGGTCTCGGCAGTTCATCTGCCCTGGAAACCACTTAGGCTTCCTGCAAGCCTGCCCCTGGTAGGCTGGATTGTTCCACTTCTTGGAATGTCATCTGAAAACAAACAAGTGGTCCAGCTGGCCTCTCTTGTTGTAAAGATTCCCCACCCACAAAAATAAAACAGAACATGTTATTGTCATCTGACTATATACAAAACTACTATTATTGTTGCCTTACAAAGTAAGCAGAATACACAGTTATTGTAAGATGATCAACATGAAGATAAAAGAAAACCACTATACCAGAGGCCTATAGCAAAGTGAGTTACTGAATTCTAAGTATGTTCATTTGGAGTTTCACATCAAATCAAGCCAGAATGAGTAAGTGTGTCCTTTCAAAGCTCTCACTAGTTTATCAATGCTACTGCCCCCTTTATTCTGTGCTGCAGTTAAAAGCACAATTTATTTGCTGGTTACTCCTTCAAGGGTTGCTTTCCACTCCATGAAAAGGCCTGGACTTAGAACGACAGAATGGAAGATCATGAACTTCATTTCTGAAGCTGAATGAATTGAAGAAATGAAAAAAAAAATTAAGCATCTGGTTGCAATATTGAAATATACTAGGGGAGAAATAACAAAAATGAATGGTATAGGAAGTGTCAAAAGAGGATGGATGTCACAGAATCATAGCATTGAAAATAATCACTCAACGTTCAACCATTTCGAGAGGCAGCATATGGTTCCATGGTATTGAAAGGAGAAGTTCAAGCTACACTGAAGCCATTAATGGAAAATAGGGAAAATGTTTCGACAAACTGATGCTAAACTGGAAGCGCTCACCAGTCTGCACCAACATATTTGGAAGGCAGCTGGCCAACCACCAGGAAGAAATCCATATTTGTACCCATTCCACAGAAAGGTGATCGAAGAGTGTGGATATTATCAAAGAGTAAAATTTTGCTGAAGACATTTAAAGAAGGGTTGCAGCAGTACATTGTCAGGGAACTAGCAGAATTCGAGCATGAAAGAGGACATAGAACCTTGATGATGCTACCTAGAAGTTGGATAAAAGTGGAGGATACCAGAATGATATTTACTTATGTTTACTGGCTATACAAAGACATACAACTGTGTGGATCATAACAAGCAATAGATAACATTGTATAGTTATATTAGCCATGTGAATTCCAGAACACTGAACTCTTCTCATGTAGAACCTATATCTAGACTAAGAAGTAATCATTCTAACAGAACAAGTGGACACTACATGGTTTAAAATCTAGAAATATATACATCAGAGTTGCATGTTTTGACTATGCTTATTCAGTCTTTGTGTTAAATTGAACCAAGAAACTCAACTAGTTGAAGAAAATTACAGCATCAGGATTGGAGGAAGGTTCATTAACAACCTGTGATATGCAGATGACACAACTTTGCAAAGAGGACATGCAATACAAGAAGCTCACAGGTCAGTTGGTGGAAAGTCGTGTGGGTCCAGTAGTGGTAGAAGCATCTCAGCACTGACATGAGTCTCCACATGGGTCGTCCAGCTCCCGGGCACTGGCTCTATCAGAATAGCTCTATGCGGCTTGTCAGCAAGAATATGAAGAAGAAAGTACATCTGGCCTCCAGTGAGTTGTGTATCTCCTTCATGCCTCTAAATGAGTTCATCAAGCTGAGATCATGTAGCTGCCACAGACCATCCCTTTTCAAGTTAACAATTTTGCACAACTCTTTAGCCATACATAAATTTTAACAAAACAATAATAAAATCATTTATTTAGTTAACAGAATAAAGTTAAAGTGCATGCAACTCAATATGTGCAAAAACATAATTTAAACATAATTTTCTATAAGTGAATGACACAACGTTCTATGCTTAACAACTATGAATCCTTATAAACATAATTCTATGAACATATTCCCGCATCTATGAAAATGTGTAAGTCAACTATTTCATATCCTTATTCCCTCCCCCTTTTTGGGTATCCAATTTCTATACTGCCCACTTATATAAGGCCACAGTCATATTCTTTGATGTGATGAATCTTTATTCCAGTTGGAACCTTGTGAGGTCCACATCCATAAGCAAAGTCAAATCAGGCAGGCCAGCCATAAAATTAACAGCACCATAAAGTAAAAATGCACCAGTTCACAGACTCAAAAATCTTTTCTCCACCTGGTCATGTTCTGGTCAACTCAATGTAGGCTGCCTCACTTACCAGAGTGACCATTGATCACCTTGTCTTTATATGATGGCCCCATCACAAACTCTCAACAAACCTCTTCCCCTTGGGCTAGGTCATGCCATAGGCTCAGGTTCCACACAACTCTATATAAACTTCAGACCAGCCAACCCACCCTCGTCTTCACTAGTCCTATAAGCTAGGTCCACTGGGGCCAGTGGCCAGACTCAACTCATTTCTTTATTGCTGCATTTCTCCTACTTCCACTTGACAAATGGATCCAGATGGTCACCTAGTAAGCATTTCAACCCTCCCACAGGCTCCTTTTATCATTCAGTCCTAGAAAAGGCGTTGTCTTCCAGCTTTTGATAAAAATCAATAGTTTAAAATTCAAAACTTTAAAGAGTTCCTTTTTTATCCCCTTCAATCTGTCAAGAGTCCCCTAGGCAAGTCTCAGCACTCAAGACAATGGGTGGGGCTTATCTTTTCAGAGCCTTCTCTGCACGCATGCACTAACCCATTTAATGATCAAATTTTAATTGTTTAAGGCAAGTGGGCTTGCAAGCTCTCTATTTTTATACTTCTGAATAATCACTTCTATCAATCATTATATCAACAATAGTAAGCAGAAGTCAGTATAAACAAAGTAAAATCAGATCCTAAACTCAATTATTAAAGCAGTCAAGTTCAATCCTTACCTATCTTATCTTAATCCTTATCTAAGCTATTCAATTGATATGAAGTATGGTGTTAGGTCTTTGGCTACATTGCCTCAAATCAGGGTCAAGCATTCCATCAGTCATTTTGACCTTTTGCAAGTAGTTTTTCACTATGCAGCATGACCTATGAGAAATTCAATTGGCAATTTCGTCCCATCAGCTCAAAATATATATTAATCATAACCATTTTCACCATTTGGAAGAGGAATAACCAAAGACAAAAACAAAACAAAATAATCTAAACTCTAACTTGCCAAAGTCTTTCCTGAAAACAACAAGGTCGACTGCATGGTCACATATGACCTCTGGCTAGCCAAAGAAGAAAAACTACCATGAGGTAGAAGTCAAACAAGCATCCTTTTTCTATCTTTTTTGTTTGTTTCTCTAGTACCCCACTCCCAAGATATCATAATGTGTTAGTCCAGGTGGACCAGAGAAGCAAATTCATAGTCACTCATGTGTATAAGAAAGAGCTTTATATAAAAGAGTAATTGTGCATTAAGAAAGCATCCCAACCCAGTCCAGATCAAGCCATAAGTTCAATATTAGCTCTATATCTAATATCAGTCTGCAAATCCTTAAGACTCATGCAACACATGCAATGATACTGAATGCAGGAGGATCACAGGACAAGTACAATGAACAGAGTGTATCTGGTTTCCAATGAGCTATCTATCTCCTTCATATCCCCAAATGAGGTCATCAAGTTGTGACCTGATTGGCAGGATAGAATCCACCCCTTCACAAATTGACAGGAGATTATGTCACTTCCACAGTACCTACTGAAGATCAAAGCCTTCAGTATGAATTAGAATGCAATGTGAAGAAACCAAGAATCCTCGCAAGCATACCAATAGACAACACCATGCTAAATGGAGAAAAGTTTGACATTTCCAAGTGTGGTGGTTTTGTGCTTATGTTAATTTCATGATTGAGATGTAGGGGTGGAGTCTAGCCTGTCAATCTGGAGATAGTCATTGAGTAGCCAATGAGGCCTCCGTGTGGGCATGGCTTTCTCCTGAGACATCTGGGAAATCTCGAGATATTTCCCTCGTGAAAATGAGAAGCTATCTCCCTACTTGTTGGGAGTTAATCTCAGAGATGATTAATCACAGACAAGACAAGATGGCAGCATCCGGGAAGCTGAAGGAGCCAGAGCAGAAGCCACACAGCTTTGCCCTGATGGAGCCAGACCTCTGAAGCTGGAGAAGCCATGAGGGAAACCCTGCCAGCGCTGAGTTGCTTCTGCCACGACTGGATGCTGTCGATGGATCCTGAATCCTGGAAACGAGGAGCCATGGGGAGACCCCTGCCAGTGCTGGGATTCTGCACCCACTGACCTGTGACTTTGTGAGTCAGAAGGAGACATTATATACTGGTATCAGGCATATGGGCTAATATCAGACTTATGACTTTGAACTGGACTGGGTTGGGATGCTTTCTCAGTGTTCTATTCCTTTTGTATATAAACCATTCCCTTATGCATGTCTATGAAATTTGTTCCTCTAGTCTACCTGGACTAAGATACCAAGGATTTCAATTTGCTTTCTTCCACAATCAAGAATAAAAGGTTTGTATTGAGCACATATGCAACACAACACCTCTTTAAGGGGTCAAAGAGCAAAGTCATCACTGTGAGGTGGTGGATGCAACTGTTTTCAGCCATGATGTTTTCTATTTCTTCATATGCATTTGAAAGCTTTACAAAGAATAAGAACTATCAGAGAAGAATTGATATATTTGAAATATGACATTGATAAGGAATATTGAAAGTACCATGAGGTGCCAGAAAAATAAGCAAATCTCTCTTGGAGGAAGTACAACCAGGTGGGCAAGATTTTTTTCTCACACACTTTGGACATGTTTTCAGAAGAGACTGGTCTCTAGAAAATGGCATCAGGCTTTGTAACATAGAGGGTCAGAAAAGAGAGGAAGATCTTTCATGTGGTGAATTGACACCATAGCTACAAAATAGGCTCAATCATAGCAACAATCCAGAGGGTGGGATAGAACTAGACAGTGTTCCATTGTGTAAGGTCGCAGTGAGTTGGCACCTCACAGACAACAGACTTCACGACAGTGGACTTGGTTTGGATACTTCATGAAGGATATGAAAAAACACAATGGCACAAGCCAGTGGTAGTAGTGTGTTTAAAAATGGTGGACCAATTTATTGAGTGACTCTTCGTACAAAAGCTGAGATCTTAGTACCGCACTTAGTGTAATTTTAGAAATGTATCCTCTCGCTAAGTTAGAATAAGAACCTCAATATATGTGCAGTCTTCTGCTAATGTAATAAAGGAATAGACTCAATTAAGAAGTGTTTGTTTTTTTTCCAGGAACATGAAAAGACTTAAAATACAGAGTGTGATCACTTGAGGAGCATGGGTCCCAAATTGATCCAAACTGACTTCTTCTGCCTCTGAATGCAAATAGAGAAAGACTTCACCAAGAGGATTGCTCTTAGGCTTCTTTAGCCAGATGTAGACCAGATCAGGTACAGAGGAGAGAGGTACACTGAGCCCCAAACTATAAGAAGAGGGATGAGTAAGAGAGAAGTGAAGGAGGCAGAGAAGTTCAGAGAGGTAGAGAAGACTGGGAAGAGGAATCATGTCTGTTCTTCAGCACTCCAAGCATTGCCAAGTGGAGAACAGCATGGGCTTGGTCTGTCCCATCCAGGAGAGTGACTAAGATGAGCAAATGAAAAGTGCACATAGATCATTTGATTTTCTAATAATACAAGGAGCTCTTGGATGATTTTCTGAGATATTATGTTTGCGTTTTCATGGCTGTGGTATGAAAAGAGGGCACAAAATTGGAGAAAAATGAAAGCATGCTCCTCTCTTTCACCTCGATAGTGAGCCTCTAAAAAGCAGCAGAGCACAGCAGTTAGAGAGGTATGAATTCTGCCACTTAATTCCCTGGTTCAAATCTGGTTTTTGCTGCTGCCTACTGACGATGATGGTAATATTTACCTCAGGGGACCAGTGCTCATTGATTTCCATATGCTCCCCCACCTGACGCATACCCATTCCTGCCTCTCTGTGCTCCACTTGGAACCCCAAGAGACTGAAGTTTATGGACTGCATCATCCAGTCTGCATGCCCTGTGGCTGCAAGTGGTGCTCAGCTAACAGGAAATGGAGAACAGAAGGGGCAGGGACCCCATACTCACAGAGCGCTCAACTTGGGCAAGGTATGGATTTCCCTGCATTCACAGATTCTGTGCGGGAGACTGCCTATCTTGGTGAGGCGGCAGCACTCACCCCTAGCTTTACAGATCACTGTGAATACTTTGTGCCCTTCTAGGTGGAGGCATGCTGGTCTGTGGGGACTATCTAACCTTCTCAGTTCTTCCAAGTCTGACTAGTCTGGTGTCAGCTGCTGTCAAGCTGACATATGTGGTCTCACATGTGACAGTTAGGTTTTGTGCCAACTTAGCTGGGCCGGGATTTCCCTCCCATATTTTGGCTTGAATCATCCCCATGATGTGACCTAACATAAAGGAATCAACTCAAGATGGAATCTGTTGTGAGCAGCCAAGCAGCTAGGGGAGGATTGGAGTGGGGTGCCACCCCCTAACTCAGGTCACAGACTTTATGCAGCTGACAGAGAGTTTTCTCAGTGTATAACCTAATTCCTATACAAACGGACACTGTCCTATTCATCCCCCAACTATTGTGTGGGGAAGATTGATGGCATTTTGCTGTCATGAATCCTGCATCTGGCTCATCAACATGAGTCAATAGGCTTCCATCTGGCCTGCTACCACTGGGAGCAGTGGACTGGGTACCGTGGACTGCTCTCTGGCCTACTACTTGACCTGCTGACCTTGATTCACCTGCCTTTGTATCCCAAAGTCTGTGGTCTTCCTGCTGACTCCAGGTTTATCTTCCTGATTCCAGGTTTATCTTCCTCCTTCACGGTTTACTTTTCTACTCCCTGGCTCATCAGTCTGTAGTTATGCAAGTCCAAAGCTTCAAACTTAACATCTAAGCCACAGATTTGAACTTGGACTTACCTGATTTTACTATTGTGTGCCATTTTCTTGATATAATTATATATTATATAATTAAGCCAGGCACAGCAGAATGAAAAACTGTCCTCTCCTATATCATTCTCATAATCAATAGAGGAATGCACTGCTGTTGTCCATATGTTTTTCACTGGCTGATTTTCAGAAGTAGATCACCAGGTCATCCTTCCTACTATATCTTAGTTCATAAACTCTGTTGAAACCTATTCATCATAGCAACACGAAAACATCTACTGATAGCTGGGTGGCAGCCGTGCATGAGGTACATCGACTGGGAATTGGACATAAGTCCCCCACGTGTGCGTTAAGAGTTCTACCATTAAACCAACACTGACATACAATTCATGTCAGCACTGAATTTTTGCAGCAGCAGCAGCATCCACAGTAGTAATGGTGTCAGGAATTGTAGTGTAATCCACATCCTCCTAAGCCCCAAAGAAAATAAGATTTTTCTCGTGTGTTTCTTTTGTCTATTAGACTCTGCCTGGTGAACTATTGAGTCATTTCAAAGGAACAATTAACTGAAAACATTCAAACCAAAATGCTAACGGTGAAAGGAAGTCTAGGAACTCAGGAGATACCACGCCATCCTTAGACTGAGTTCATCTCTGTCTGATGTCCAGCAAGGACATGCTCAAGCACAGGAGGAGGTTGCTGTGAAAGAGTCCCCCGGAACTGTCCTTGGTTTCAAGGTTCTGGTTTCAAGACCCAGATTGGGCTGTGCCCTTTGGCTGACTGCCTCTGTGTTTGGGAAGGAACTCACATATCATGGTTCCATAATAGTTCAAGGAACACCCACTATACCCCAGTTTAATTACAAGTAGACCTTTAATGAGAGGGACCTGACCTCAAATGTTAGAGAGACTCGAGTGCATCATCATGCCCAAGGGAGAGACACTGCAGAGAGGATATCCTTGTTACTTGTGGAAGAGCTTCTAATTATCTTGAGTCACACCAGGAGAAATAGTGCTGCATTTCAAGATGTGTTCCCTTTCACTACACATGCACAGAACTTGGTATTTCAGAAGAAGGTTGCAGCACTTAGAGTCTCGTTAGGAAACAGAATACTCAAAATGAGTAGTCATTGTAGAGTTTAATAGAAGGAAGTACCATGTACCAAAGGGTAGTGGGGTTATGTGCTGGTGAGCATCCTTTCACAGCTTTGCCAGTGGAGAGGCAGGGAGGAAGAAATAACCAGAACTTTAAGGCAAAGGAATTTGCGAGCAAGGCCTCCCCATAGGGCCCGAGGCCTTTGGAAGAGAGGCATACATAACCCACAGGAGAAAAAATAGGGAATTCTTTATTGGTCTTTTTCCAACAGCAGCTCCCCTTAACTAAATCCAATGAGAAGCAAGAAGGCCAAAAGCCAGTAGGTAAGTTCACACAGATCAGCCTCTTGGGCCCAGAGGATGGATGTTGGAGAGTAGATCTGGAGAACAAACAGCAGGAATGAGAATTGATTCATATGTTAGATGAAATTCAAATCTTATGATGAAATTGGAGCTGAGGAATTTGGACTTGGGAATTTTGAGCACCTACCAATCCAAGTCTTGGATGTGAGGACAGGTTTTTCTAGCATCTAAGAGGAGAAGAGCCAGGTATCTAGACATTTGGGGGAAGAGGCAGGAGGCCATGTCAGGCGCGGAGGGAAACCAACTTGGCCTCCTTGGTCTGGTCCAGCCTTGCCGAACACCCACAGTGGAATGTGGCTGAGGACAGCCCAGCTCCAGGAATGCTACCCTTGAGCCATGCGGATTCATAATAGACCTCTTCTCTGTGCCTTCTGTAATTTAGCACATTTCAGACTAGAAAAGAAACATAAACATTTCCATGCCACATCTAATACAATTATAAGGTCATTACACATTCTGTAGTGAAAAACAGCTGTTCCAAAAGATCCTTATTAGAATTTAAGAGAGTTTTATTTGTTCTGGGGGAAAAAAGCAATCTTTTAAATTATGATTTAATGAGATTGTTAAATGTTCATTACCAAGTGGTTACTTATTAAAGCTGCATGGAGCTTGGCTATTTAGGGTCATAAGAGGTTAACTGAAACCGTCTCCCAATTCCATCCCTACACACACACACAGAAATTAATCCACATTTTAATTCAATCACTGTTTTCTCTCAAGTTATAACCTGTTCTTTAAATCCAACCTCCATAAGATCTAACCTCCAAATGTCTGTGGCTGAACTGGCATAAGTCAAATGTGTAAGAAGTCTATGCTAAAAATCCCTTACCTTAAAAAACCCAGCTTCCCAGAACTTTTGTGAAAGGGCGTATTTGCTTGCAATTGACCAAAGGAAAACATGTCTGTGACCAGTCGCCATACTGGCAGTTTTACACAGACGCATTCAATTTTGTGAGCCTTGTATTGTTTCTCACTGGGTTAAGAAACATCCACACAGCTTATTTTCTGGGGTGAGAGTTGGGGGTGGGAGGGGAGGAAGCATTTTGCTTGAGACCTACTGGTGATCTAATACAGATGTGTCATTTTGTCAGGCTGTAATACTGTAGCAGTTAATCCACTAGCATTTATAATAATTGCTGTATCCTGCAGAAGTCGTACCGTGATACAGTGTATCCCTGGAATTCATAAGTAGGTTGTTTAAATGCAAAATAATTATTAAGCACTCATTCTTGGAATTCATCCTGAGATAAGTAGCCCTTAAGAAAATGTCTAATACAAAATGACATTTGGGTTTTAGAATATATAACCTTTTGTATTAATGGTATCCCAAGGTGTTTTACATAGTAATTGGATGGTGGTGTGGTAAGTATTTCAGTAAATGAAATGGCTCTTGGGACTGAAGTAGAGGTTTAGCTATTCTTGGATTTCAACTTGGATTTCATTGACTGGGGATGTGTGGTAGAATGCCAGCCTGTTTAAAAGTAGCTCAAGGCCTTCTTGAAACTTCATTCAAAAGCATCAGGAAGGAGCAGGGGTCTCAGAGGGAGAGAGAACAAACCCCTTCTTGACAGAGGAGTAACCGGAACACACAGGTGAGTCTGAGACCCAGCCAGGATGGGAAGCCAGGCTTCTAATTTAAAGGGCAGTGCGAGTTTATGGGTCACCTTGACGCAGAAAGAGCTGGGAAACTTTTGAGCAAGTTCCTTGACAATTCTATGACTTCCTGTTTTTACCTGCAAAATGAAATATAATAATATCCACCACAGTGAAAGAGAGGTAAGTGAATATGGATATATATAAATATATATAAACGTACACATACATATACACACAAGCATCATTCCTAGGACCAAGAAAGTGCTTCATAAATGGAAACTATTATTATTATAAATCCATATGGCCAAATCATTTCCAAACTGAAAACTTTCAGTATTAATTTCCATCACTTATCATATTGATACTACTATGTTTTACAAGTTGTAATTAGGCAAATATGATTCCTCTGGCTTTCCATGTCCAACTCTCAGCATTCCAGCTCGACATCAAGAAACAAATCAAAATGCAATTAGCTGCTGACGAGATGCTAACTAGAAAGTTTATCATTCATCATCTCATACATAGAAGATAATATTGTGAAAGTGAATTGATCTCATGTCAGCAGTGGAAGCATTGAGACTGAGCCCATGTCAAGGGTGAAGAAGATTAATGTAGATGCTTATCTGACATGTTTGGTGTGGGAATGCCTGAAATTGGAATGGATGGGTGTTAAAAAGAGCAACCACTCAGCAACAGGCCAAGGGACGTTGCTTGGTGTATTTGAACAGATTATCTCCCACATTTGTTATACACCCACCCCCTGCCACCACCACCACTGGGCCCCTAGATTAGTCGTGTAATAGTTTCTATTTCACCCCTCCAACAAATTAGCAGTAATTATTCATTTTAACCAAAGCACTCGCTAGCCAGGAGTCCTTTGAAATGCCTCATCTCCCCGGAGCGAGTAAAGTATGATTTGACTCGTTTTTAAATCAATTTACAAGTAAGATTTTCAGGAGCACATCTGCTAGGTAAAGCGAGTTCTGCCAGTATCCCGCAATGAATGTGACAGTGAGAGGTTCAGTTTTTATAATGGATAGAATTATGTGAGCAGAGAACATAATTACATAGTTTAGAAAGTGCAGAGAAATACTTATAGACCTGGGCTCTAAAAAATTACATTTAAAATATCTAAACCAGCATCTGAAATTATCCAGCATTTACATATTGCTCCAGATGGACTGTCTTCATGGCACAAGGTGGTCCTTCCACAAATATTATGGAAAGTCTCCTCACAGCCTCACCTTGGAGGCTGTAAGGAAAGTGGCAGTGTGTTTGCACATTGGTGACCTAATTTATTCCTTAGTCCGCTCCGTGGACTGATTTACGACGTTATTCCCCTTGCGTCTTTGGGAGAAATAACACTCAGAAAGGAAGCCGGTACTACACGCTGACACGGCAAAGTTGGAGTTCTGGGCTGATCGCCCAAACGCCTCTTAACCAGACACACATATGCCCTCCTCATCCTCCCACTTGGTCAGCGGGCATCTTCCATCACTACCACCACTGTGAGGACCTCCCCTTTTCTCATCTCTGTCTCCAGGACGCCTTGCTCCAAGGCATCCCTGACACTTCTGACCTCCCCACTTTCTGCTCAGATCCTTCCGTTTCACCGGCACAGACTGTGAGCAGGTTTTCCAGAATCTGCCTCACCCACTCTCCAGCTCGACCCCTACCAGGTTTCCCCTCCTACAGGTGTCTCCATCCACGCCTCATGTCCTCCCCACTTAGCTATCCAGGCTGCCCCTTCTCTGGAACACACCCTCTGTGCTCCACTCACTTTTGCTCACTCTTCAAGTTCCCTGCTTGCACACCACCTCCAACTCCCTCATCTGCTCTGCCTTCTTGTGTGTGAAGGTTGCACATTGAGTAAGGGAGACTGCAGAAGATGTTTGAATTATGGTGCCGGTGAAGAAGAGTAAAAGGAGCGTGAATTGCAAAAAGAAAAGCAAATCTGTCTTGCAAGAACTAGGCCAGAGTGCTCCTTAGAGGCAAAGATGGCGAGACTTCACCTTGCACACTTTGGACATGTCGGGAGAGACCAATCCTTAGAGAAGGACTTGCTCTTGGTGAAGGGGAGAGGCGGTGAAAAAGAGAAAGGCCCTGAAGGAGATGGGGACACCATGGCTGCAACATGGACTGAAGCACAGGGACCATTGTGAGGACAGTGCGGGTCTTTCTGGGCAGAGTCTCATTCTGTTGGCTGAAGGGTCCCACGGCGTGACACCTAACAGCACCACCAACAAAAGTCCTTCCTGACTGGCTTTACCTGTCCCCTGGGACTTTTGTATTCCTCAATACTAGCCTTGATCATTACTTATAGCAATGCGATTGCCTGGACAGGCCACCAGCTGTGAGCTCCTCAAGACTAAAGATGATGTCGCTCAGTTTTGTCTCCCAGGGACCAACCCAGGCCTCGGCCACATTACCTGTTCCATAAGTACTTGCTGAGTGGGGGAGTGCCTATGTGAGTGAGCAACACGTTTCATTCCAAGACATTTGAAATGAAATTCCAGTTCACTCGTTGTTGTCTTGGTGTGAACTATTCTAAGACTGCCAGTGCTTCGGATTTCGTCTTCAATGTACTTAACAGAGGAAATACCCCGGGACAGACAGACACAGAAGTGCCAGAACACAGCA